>JAOQMS010000038.1:81207-100487 GCA_027563885.1 Erythroxylum longipes | reverse complement strand
TAGTTCCAGTATTTTAGTTAATCAGTTCACTTGTAAGCCTATAAATTGGCAACTTCAGTTCAGTAATAACAGAGCAGCAGTGTTCTGCATTCTCTGCATTTTTCCTATCCATTCATTTCTGCAATTTCTTTAGTTTTTGTTCTGTTACTTCCAATTCCCAACAATGTTCCCATTGACAATTTGGAGTTGGTTGTTGTTTTACATGGTAAAGTTCAGAAGACAAATGTTTATTTAAGTCCTCGCCATTAGAAGTTCACTGGAATCTAAGAAAAAGCTCTTGCCTGAGTCAAAAGCGTGTCGACGTCGTACCAAAAACGTACCATCTTTAAAGGAAGATTCTTTGTTAGTGGAGTTCGGTCAATTCATCAAAAGAATCTATTCCATTTAACAAATCCAAAGCAGGTGAGTCTTCCAGTTTTCCATGCAGAGCGTCTGTTACTTTTCATAAAAGAAGAGTATTCACTGTTTATTGAATGATCGTAGAACGCTTAGATTGGATGGCGTTTGATCGGAGTAAAAAATCACTGAGGGACACTGTTCCTTTCCTCCAAAATGGAGGAGAGAATGGTAATTTGGAGGGACACTGTTCCTCTCCTCCAAAATGGAGGAGAGAATGGCGTTTGATCGGAGTAAAAAATCACTCCAATTTGGAGGGACACTGTAGCTCCTCCATCACTATTCCTTTTTTTTTTCGTTTTTTTTTTCTTTTTCTTTCCTTTTTTATTAATTCAATTTTTTAATTTTTCATTCTTTATTTTTTTATTTAAATAATATTTTAAAATTTTCATTATATATTTATTTAAATAATTATAAATAAATAATAATTATTATTTTTTATTTTTATTTATTGACATAAAAATATAATAATAATAATATTGTAAATAAAAATATACACAAAAAATTGAGTTAATTTTATAAAGTAATTTTAATAATCATTAATAAAAGAAATAAAAGAATATGCTGAGAATATTTCTTTTTGGTGTGAAAAATAGAGTTGTGGGTTGGAGTGAAAAACACTGTAGCATCTCTAAAATAGAGAAAACTTTATTCTATTTTGAAAGAATGGGTTAGAGATGACCTTATATACAGGAGGTAGCTGTACAGAAAAATATGTTCTCTCTCATCTAACTAACTATTTATTTCGTCGTGAATATTTACAGTTGGTGAAGGTAGTGGTTGTCCTGACATGTACTGTTAGCGTGATGCATGAGGACGGTGGTGTGGGCCTGTCGACAGTGTCCCACCATAGTCAATTTCACCGACAAGAATGACTTGACACCGACGACTGACTAGGTATTACTTTGCACTTTCAGGCACCTTCCAGGAAAATAAAGGTTGGTTGTCGAGTTATCGCCTATTAACCAGTAATTCTGATGCTACTTTTAGAGTTGAAAACGGACAAGAAATGAGAGTCAAGCTTCTGAGAGATGAGATCATCCTCGTAGTAAACCATTTCCTGCAAAAGTGTCGTCCTTGTCTATAATTGTTTCAGCATTTCTTCCACTCATTACTCTATAAGAGAGCTAGCCACAATAACTGTTTCCAATCCAAGTATAAATCAACGATTTTTGAAATCAAATATAGTTTATCAACCCATGAACTCTTGACCAGAAATTATATGGAAAAACATTTCTTTAAGAAACAATGAAGTCTAATATCTCATACAAATCAAAAGGAGACAAGAAACCAGAAAAAAAAGGAACAAAACAACAGAAGAACTTGATCTCTTTGAGTTGTTCTGTAACGCTTGTATACTTTTGGAGCCTTTAGGTCATTCACAGGTCTTGCAGGCTCAAACCTGCCATGAAAGAATTTGACATAACATTAAAAAATTGCCAAAGATGCCAAGAATCCTCCAGCTTAGCCAAAGATACAATCATCATGCAGAAATCAATGAGCACAGATATGCAATAAGCACAATTAGGTAAAAGGGTGAGAACATATCATGGCAACATGAAACTGGCAAGATCTTAGTGAAGAACCGCAAATGTAGCAGAAATAGTAAATTGCAATCTTATATTCATCTGTTGCGTTTAATAAATATAATAATAGTGAAAATAAGTAACAAAAAATATCTAAAATTTGAAGATTAATCAATACGAAATTTAAAAAATATGAAATCTCTATGTATTTTACACCAAAAAATATGTTCAGCTTTTAACACTTGATATGACTATATTAAATTTTAAAGAACTCTTCCTTCAAGAATAGATCAAAATAATTTTGTTTCTTTTATCTTGTTTATTCATGTATGTACAAAAGAAACGAAAAATCAAAATCACTATATCTCTTTATTTATTTTTTATTCACGTCCAGAATATGAAAAATGTATACATGTCATTTCAAAGGTAACGCACAACATATGTTTTAATGTTACTGTTTTTTATAACTTGAAAAACAAACCAATGCATCCTCTCATCCAAGTTTTTAAAATGTAAAACCAAAACAACGTCACCTAGGCTAAAAACCATCTGAATTTTTTTAATAATAATTATTATTTATAAAATGAAATAAACACGAAATTATTTTATTTTATTTATTTATTTTGTAGAAGAGAATTTTCACTACTAATTATATTTTCTGTGCTAGCAAAAAAAAAAGGTCAAATAGATTATTTAATAAATTATCTCATAATAAATTAAATAATTATAAATAAGAAATATTACACTCGTAAATGTATGATCACATAGATTTGTCACTAAGCCGATAGTAATTAATCTAAGTAATTACTAATCAAAGTTGGCGTCTAACAACACTCCTCAATGACCGGATAATGTGAAGCAACAACCTTACAAAGACGGAACCTGGTTGAGGATAATGTATTATTACCATTCATCATTACAGGTCTGAATTATCTTAAGGTATGGTTCTGTCAAACTCTATTAGATAACCAACTACATTACATGTCGATCATTAATGATTGGTAAATGACTTAAGAAACTCCTTTTCTCATTCATTCAATCGCCCTGACTAAGGTCTTGAAACAACCATTAAGATCAATGACAACATAGAATTCAAACTCATTATCTAGAGTCAATGGATCACATCTTGATTCACTACAAATCTGATAAGTACTTAATTATATCTAATGACCATTCAACTAGCATGTTTACACACTAGGTGTCTGACATCAAAACATAATAAGTGACTTATTGATTACTATGATGATCTCAGGTCAAAGGAAAAATATACATTTAAATCCTTATGAGAATATCCTACTTGACAATTCATAGGTAATATTAACTATTAGGAATTCTCAGTTTGGTCAGTTCAATAATTATATCTTCATATGTATCATCTATATATGTAACTTAGTAAATGAAATCTACTAATATCCATCTAATAAATACTATTACATATATATTAATCTAACCAGATCACTAAAACCCTTATTTGATGATCCTATGATTAAGAATAATTTTAAATTAAACTCTAAAGACTTGACTTTTGTTACCGTAATTTCCATTATAATGACAAGTCTATAAATTTAATCAAGGATTTATTATATTAGGATAAAAACACTAAACAGAATATGATAATATAATCATTTGTCATATTATTAAACAAAGTTAATAATTATAAAATATATGTGTTTAATCAATTACATAACGATTAGGTGATGGTTTCAACAATTAGGTTCCTACCTGGAGGTAGAGGTTGCTTCAACTTGTTAGCCTTGTCAGAGGCAAACACGCAGAGGGTGTAGAGATGCTCGGAACAGCGAACCTTGAACTTCACCACGTCTCTGCTCCTCTTGATTTTAACAGAACGAGCATCCTTTCTTCTTGCTGTAAGAAGAAAATCCTTGATTTCATGGATTTGCTTTGGCTGTTGATTATAGAGAGAAAAATTAAAATAACAATTCATGATGCTTAAGAGCTTATTGAGAGGATGACACACAAGCAAAGATATGATTCAGATTATCCACAAAGTCTGACAAGATACTGAAAAGTCTCCTTTTAACTATTAAAATGATAACATAAGATACAACCAGAAGAAAATTTGCTTCTTCAAAAGTTCACTGCTTTTTACCAAAAAAGATAATGTTGGACTTAACACGGACCTGTTATAGGAGAAAAAGGGCAATAGCTTCATAGAATCATAGCCAAAGAAAAACTCAAAAAAAGAAAGAAGCTCAAGGATCTTGGCTAACAAACTAACGATCAACCCCACATTCATTTGCAATAAAATGCTGAGAAGGCTTCGTAATGAAGTGCATATTCGTATTCTATTATGATTTTGACAAGATGCTAGAAAATGAAGAAAGGTCATGATGCTAAAGAGATTAACGTAAAAATGCAGAACAAAAAGCATGATATGTCTCAGACAAATTAGTTGTTAATAGAACAAAAAGACTTGAGATGCAAACCAAAGCAAAAACCAAACAGGTTAACTAGCTATAGCTTCTTCAGATGTTCAGCAGTTAATGATTCATAGCTTATACGTTTGCTATAAGTTAATAGCTCAAAGAACTCAAATAAAAGAATCTAACAACATTTTGGCTAACACTGAAAAGTTGAGTTAGTTGGTGCTGGCTGTACCACCTGAGGAATGCATTAATTTCAAACTATTTGCATTACCGATCAGAACTAGAAAGATGCTCCAAAGGAATGAAAATGGCTGGGATCATTCTAAGATATAGGAAGGGGAGTAGGACATTAAACTCCAAAGTTCATGCAACTGTCTAGCCACACCTTAAATCAGAAACCTTTCCAATAAGTTAAATTCACATGTTTACATGATTGTGGTTAACAAGAAACTAAACAGAAAACCCAAAAGGCCCCATCTTTTACCATTTTTATCTTCTTCTGGAGGCGAGCTGCCTAAAAGAGCAGATAGAAAGATGCTGTTTTTCTGTTTTAAACTAGACAGTACAACCCTAGTGTATCATGTAAAACAGTCCCTGGAGTTCAATTTCATTGTTGGGTTGGGTAATGAAATTATGGAATGGGGCCTGGCTCAAGATCTTTTCTCCTATAGATTCACGATTGATTACAATTTGGATGATCTTCTTCTTGTATGTGGAAAATCATAAAAGACACAATATTAAGTAATGTTATCAGAATAAATATAGTATAAACTATAAACTCTCGTTAACTGTAAAGCCTCCGATACATAACGAGGCTCTATCCAAAATAGGAGAGAAAAATAAGTGAACAAATGGAAGGAGTGGCTCTCCGCCCTATGTTCACCTTCAACAATATTTTACCAACAACACCCAAACTGTCTATTTGCTCTAAAGCTTCCATCTTTCTTCAACTAGCTTCCCCAAGCGACAATCTTTTTGCAGTCTCTCCCCTTATCTCTGCCTCTTCCCTCGTCGGTTCTTCGGGTATGTTCCCAATCCATAGCCTTTTCCTATTTCTTTTATGCTTGTTGGTCGAAAGAGGTGGAGAGCTTGGAGGAGTTGTATGAGTTCCTGCAAAAGCTCTATGGTTTCCTTGCAGAGAATTGTAATGGCTTTCCCTATAGTGTTACGCTAACTTTTACTCATACTGTCAAATACTGAATCTTGCCCGTCAATGGGTTCAATAATTATTGACTGCTACTATCTTGATGAGAAAACTTGTTCGATTTGCACATGAGCTATTCTAAAATTGTGTATAATGTCCTGTAATCAATCCTTGTCTCTAATTTAGATATCATACTTGAAAGTTTTCATTTTTGTCTATTATTTTCTGTTGCAGTCACGTATGCAGCTCCTGGGAGCCAGTTAAGTGCTGGAGTTGAGACCGAGACAAGAGAGTGGACAATCCAAGGTATGTTGCGTTCGTACATAATTACCGCAACTCTTCGTCTTTCGACATCCTTTTTCATATTCTCCTTGTCCACGATTAAGGCATTCTTTGCTGTTGTTGCCATTTTAACCTCTAACAAAGAATGCCTGAACACAGACTTCCATAGAAGGAAGCTTGTTTAGAGTCCTTAGGCCTTCACTTTTTTTGTGTTTGTTATTCTTGCCAGATTTTTACAGCTTAAGGCGGGATGTCGAAAATGCATCAGCTCGGGTTGAAGACATCAGAAGCTCTGCTGGTATGCAGCAATTGGAGAAAGAACTTGCAGATCTGGAGTCTAAAGCAGCTGATAGCTCTTTCTGGGATGACCGTGCTAAAGCTCAAGAAACCCTTTTGGCTATGACTGATGTCAAGGATAAGATCAAGTTGCTCAATGATTTCCAGAGAAAGGTGAGGATCTTATCATCTTTGTCTAGTCGGATAGAAGCACTCTGGTTCGTTTGTCATTCATATATGATGCTTTTGTATGAAATTCAGCAGCTCTTGTCGATCATTGTGTCTTTGCGGGTCCAAAAATTGTTAAGAGATTCTGGTTCCTTTAAGTTAAAGAGTCGCACATAGAAGATTCTTCATCAGATCATTCGAATTTAACTGAAGAACTGCCTTTTAAGAGTAGGTAGTTCCAAAGATGTAATCTTTTAGGATGTAGATATTAATATGTTATCAGTAAGTGGATTTCAACTCTTTGTTCTCTCATGTATGCATGTTGTCTGCGCTTTGTTTTCTATATCTGCATTTGAGTTTGAATGAATTTTGCTGTACATATGATTAGCTAGGTAGGTAATATAAGTTGGTTAAGATCAGTCCACGTTCAATCTCTAAGGCAGCTTTCCGTTGATAACGGAATAGTCTTCATATTCTAAATCCTCATTACTAATGGAAACAAAATGATCTCAATAGGTTGAAGATGCAGAAACTATTGTTAATTTAACAGAGGAAATGGATGCCATAGATGGAGGGCTCCTTGAAGAAGCTATCGTTATCATTAAAGAATTAAACAAGGCATTGGATCGCTTCGAGTTGACTCAACTGCTTTCTGGTCCCTATGATAAAGAAGGTGCTGTTTTATCTATCACAGCTGGGGCTGGAGGTACTGATGCACAGGTACTACTCCTTGGTCCTTGTGAACTTTTCAAAATAAATTATGGCCTTTTGAATTACTTTCAGTGAGGGTCTGGACCAATCTATGCATATATCCTCTTGTATCACAAAAAAAGAACAAGGGTATTTGCCTCGCTAGAACTGTCAATTCAAAATAGGTATGTGAAGATCGAATATCTGTGATAGGTTACACCATTAGAAGTCCTTTCCATTACTGCCTATCCTCTAAACTTGTACATCACCACCCTTCTTATCTAAAAAGAGATCGAGTCTTTTGTTTGTCATTATGGTAAAGTCCCAAGTTCTCTTTGTCACTTTGCTTGTGAAAAAAACCTTTTTCATGACTTTCAGTGCAGGACTGGGCTGATATGCTTCTTAGGATGTACGTGAGGTGGGGAGAGAAGCAGAAATATAAGACACGGGTTGTTGAAAGATCCCCAGGAGAAGAAGCTGGGATTAAGTCTGCCACAGTAGAAGTTGAAGGTCGTTATGCATATGGTTATTTATCAGGAGAGAAAGGAACACATAGAATTGTGAGACAATCTCCTTTCAATGCTAAAGGTCTCCGTCAGGTAACTCTAACGTTCAGTTCTGTTGTTCATTTAAGAGATGAGGAAATTTAAGACTATGTTTGGTTGGGTGATTATTAATGAAATGAAATGAAATGAAATATTATTCTATCGTTTAGGAGGAAGGTTGATAATGAAATAGAATAGAATAGGATCGAAAGGTACATCTCATTCTATCCTAAACGGAAAAAATAAATTACTTCTGATTTGGAAAGTTTAGGATGGAATGTAAAATGATAAACATTTCACTATATTACATTATGAACCCTTTTTTCAAATAATATTTTACTACATTACATTATGGGCTCTTCCATCTTTCCCAGACAACAATTTTCTAATATTACATCCATTTATATTCCATTCCATTATAAACTATTTCATTCTATTAAAAACTTTACGTCCAATTAAACATAACTTAAAATAGACTATTCCTTGAAATTTTGTTGCTTATTGATCTATGACATCAACTTTGAACAACATGGGTTGACGAGATTTCCTAGCAGCGGAATGTCTGATCCCTAATTGTCTTGTTTTATGTCCTAATGTGAATGTTATTTTGGTAGACAAGCTTTTCTGGTGTTGAAGTCATGCCTCTTCTGCCAGAAGAATCAACAAATGTAGACCTACCTGAAGAAGACCTTGAAATAAGTTTCTCCAGGGCTGGTGGGAAAGGAGGACAGAATGTCAATAAGGTTGAGACTGCTGTCAGAATTACTCACACCCCAACAGGTGTCACCGTTCGCTGCACAGGTACAGTAGGCCTTATAGAGCTATATTGTGAAGAATGAATATGTATGTCAGGATTTTGACATGTACAGGGAGGAAACTATATGAGCTTGGGTTAAATCTTCAGTGTAGTTTCGGAAACTGATCAAATATAGAACAAGCAACCAAAATCCTATTCCTGCAGTGAACAAACGAACTTTTCATTTGAGATTGAACCTCTGAGTTCATTTTTCTTATGTAAAATCTTCACACCTCTACATAAATGTTTACCATTTCTTTGGAAATGCAGAAGAAAGAACTCAGCTAGCCAATAAGATCAAGGCTCTTAGCCGCTTAAAAGCAAAGCTGTTGGTCATAGCTGAGGAGCAGAGGGCATCAGAAATCAAGGAAATACGAGGAGATGCTGTGAAGGCCGAGTGGGGGCAACAAATTAGAAACTACGTTTTCCATCCATACAAGCTTGTCAAAGACGTACGGACAGGGCATGAGACATCTGATATTACGTCGGTAATGGATGGAGAACTAGAACCCTTCATCAAAGCTTACCTGAAGTACAAGTTTGCCGAGACATTATCCAAAAATGGAGTCAAGTGAAGTACAAGGATACGTTTTATAGGTTGTAATCTACTGATTACATTTACATTTTAACTTTTGGATGATCATATCACAGCTACTGTCATTAAGCATTATAGAGCATAGTATAAGCTTCATTTCATTGTTCTGTACCAACTCAACCCCAATGGTTAAACTATGAAATTTCTTGATTAGTTGACGTAAAGTCAGATGTAGTTTTTGGCAGAACGGTATAAGGTTTGTTAAAGAGCAAAGGATCTAAACCATTTTGTTGGAGAAATTCAGAGTTATTTAAAGACAAACTACAAAGGGCTTGTCTTGGCAACGTAAAACAAAAGAGCATTGCAAGTACAGACAATCAAGTTGCCTTCTTCTTCCCAAATAACAAACCCAGTGAGTAGGTGTTTCCCTTTTGAGCAGCAACTTCTACTCGCTTCCCACCAATCTGAGCCATTTAAATCATGAGTTCAACTCCATCATAAACAATAAAGCATAGAAGACTCTTAAGAAAACTGTAAAAAAGAGCATTTGGTGCCTTGAGTTTGGATGAAAACTGTTCCCAAAATCATGGCATTTCATTTCAAAATTCAAGAAACGTGGAGGGCATAAATGTTTAATTGCAGATAGATGAGCTTAGATATGATACCTTGTCCATAAGCCAGTAGCCAATTGTTGGCAGATACTGCATTAGATACATAACGACTAGTACCGGCTGTGTAGAGCGAAAAAAGCACAAATATTAAGATTTGAACATAAGCAGAAAAGGCTACAAGCGAATAAGAATAAAGAAGTAAGAGAAAGCAAGAATTTGGCAGCAACAGCTTTACAAAACAAAGCAGAAAAGATCACATGAGCAAATATCAGAACTTCCATTAATCACAATGCAAATGATAAAAACTCTTAAGTTATCATCATGGACATCTCATCCCATTTTATTAAGGCAAAATGATCATATAGCCGTGCAATGAAGTAACGGGATCAGATAGAAAAAGTTTACACGCATAAGGAATTTCGGATTTAAATGGAATACCTGATCCGATACCCAAGCTTCCTTTAAACCATGGGTGGCAGCAATAATAGTCAATTCTGCACACCTAGCTGATGACACACGCTTCTGTCAAATCATTGACATAGTTGAATCAGATCTCATAGGCAGCATTAGAGAAATCAAATGAAGAAAACTGCTGGACCACAAAGAAATGATGTCAGGAACAAAATCTCTGGATATTGCGTCTTTTGCAATATTATACCGGCAATCCTTGCTGTTGCACATACTTTAGTTCTCCAAAGAAAGCAGGTAGAAGGTAATTTATCTGTTAAAGCCAATTTTATTTGCATTAATAGCATGTCAGCATCAAAGTTGGGCAGCTAACCTCAAAAACTTTCTTTCCAGAGGTTGTTTTTCCATGATCTTGTGACGTTTCTATTGGTCCAGGGCAAACAACAGTCACCTTAATTCCTTTCTGATTGAGCTGAAATGGCACATGAATTTATATGCTTGTAAGAGGCAGAGGATATGACAAGGTCCAGGTCATAATCGATAGTGGGATGTAGCATGCTGTTCTAGGATAATCTCTACTGAATTAATATTTGCTACAAATATCATCCACCAAAAGAACGAAATCAGTATCCAACACTACCAATAGGAAACAATAGGTCCTTGAGCCAGTTTTACACCAGCAACTGAGGTAGGCTATTGCACTTATTTCCTCTTAGTTACTTGCTTAGTTGCTTAGACATAAGAAATAGTACGTACTTAATGCTCTTGATAGATTTCACATTGTCTATTTATGTGGCAGAGCCCAACTCAGCGAACCATCCTAAGGCACCACAAACATAGGAAATACTACCGTACATGGCTATTTTTTGCCTTAGTAGTGCAGTGATAAGGTCGTAGGTTAAACATTGCAAGACTTACAGTCAAAGGACAATTGATGTTTCTCTATTTCTTCTAAGCTCAAGATAGTAGTAATAATGTACCTCAGAACGTAGGGAGTGGAAGTATCCATTTAGAGCAAATTTGGAAGCAGAGTATACAGCCTGACCAGGGCTCGGCACCTTCCCCGCAGCACTGCTCATCTGCACGTAAAGTAAACAAACAATAAGATGACATTCTAAGAAATCCGAGACCATCATTTACACTCTAGCTAACTGAAGAAACAGAACAATTATCATTCTATAGATGGATATCCAAAATCAGTATTCAGAGCCATATACTAAAGAAATCTGCCCTTGAAATTAGCTCCTTAGGATAATCAAGCTATTAATGATATACAAATCTTACTCGTCATTAATCTTTTGCATCAGACTTCAAGAGTTATATGCTCTTTCAAAATGTTTTAATATTCTTTCCCTCAGTGGTGTCCTCTATAACAACCCCCAATTCCCCTCCCAACTAGAGTTTTAACACGTGTATATTGATTCACTTCATCACCATACCAGCTAACAACACTAGACAAGGGATAAAATTTTTGGTAACACCACTTGTGACAATCCGATGATAAGGACCATCCAAGCAGAACTTTTGTAATCCTTCTGCATAGATTCCATGTTTCACAACCGTTTCACAACCAGAGAATACAAACATTAATGGATCATCGATGGTTTTAACGTACCACAACAAAATGACCTCTTCCCCGCCTTATCATAAAAGGTGCCAGTAAGCGTGTAAGAGATAATGTCCCCAAAACATTGATGTTGAATGTTGCCTACTCCAAAAAGGAAGCATCATTACTAATTTCTGTACAGAAACCTCAATGAAAATAGGACCAACTTTTATATTACAATTTTTGTGCAGAAGCTTCTCATTATTATTAACCTCTGCCTCTATGCACGCATCATAGTGTGGAATGAGTCATGGAATCCAATACAAATCTGCCAGAGAAAAAGATCAGAAAAGGTTTCATCTAATACCTTAAGACTCTCCTCAATAACATCCAAAGCTGAAGATTTCTGCCACAGAACAAGAGTAGGTTAGGTTAAAAAGTTTATTTGAAATGCTTGCCAATAAGTTCCATATTCATTCATCAATATCCCGTACAAAAACCCAAAAACACTCAAAACCAGTTTACAGATACAAGAATGCATGTCACATTGATCTCCTTCTGATTTCTCTTAAGCCATATCAATTGCCACCCACAAACCACGGAAAGAGCGTAGGAGTCAAAACACAAATCATTGTAACCATTTCAAGCAGCTAGCAATACCAGCAGCAGTGGCATACATCTAGAACTAACTTACAGGGCGCTCAAAAGCTGCATTATGAATCATATAATCAACACCAGCACCAGAGAAAAATGACTCTGCTTTCTCTACAGCCTCCCTAAGGGAAGCTTCACCAGACGCCAAGTCCAAAGGTAAAACCTTCACTTCTTGAGGTGCATGTTTACCTGCAGAAGCAGACCATCACATGTCAAACAGATAGTCCCTACCCGCAAAGAAGTAGAAGGGTTTAATGAGACTTGAGATGGCAGAGAAACCTGAAAGTTGGCTTTTGACTCGCTCCAGTTCAGTTTCATTCCGGGAAGAAAGAATAAGCCTGGCACCTAAACTCGCCAATTGTTTAGCAAGAACCTCACCTGGCATTCACTAAGACTCAAAATTTTGTTCTTTCTATATCCACATCCATGTACCCGCCAAAAAAAAGATCAAATTTCCTCGAGATTAATTGTAAGTCAGAAAAAGAAAGAAGAAGAAGAAGAAGCAGAAGAAGAAGGAGGAGGAGGATCATCCCCTACCTATTCCTCTGCTGGCTCCAGTAATCCAAACCACCTTAACGAAAGAAAAGAATAAGAATCAAAACGCTAATCCAAGCAAAGAAAAAAACAATGTTTTATAACAAATGTAATGGGTGAACAACAACCTTATCCTCAATTTCCTCGCGCTTTACACGCTTCTTTGACATCAACGTCAAATCGCCTTCTCAACCATGTACAAGCCCAAAAAACAAAAACTTTTATGAAGAAACAGATACCAAATTCATGAAACCTGTAGAGGAAGGCGGTGGCGGGAAGTACCTTCGAGAGTGATGAACTTAAAGAGTGAAAAGGCAACGAAAAGCGAAAGTGAAAGACAAATGAACAGCAAAGCGACCATCTTTGCTTCAATTCAAGGCTTTTGGCAATCTCTAGATTTGGTGTGTTGGTTGCAGGTGGAGGAGCTGTTTGTATTTTTAACGGACTCACAAACAAAGCCAATACTTCGGCTTCATCGCCCCAAGTGCCACCCACTCGTCTTGGAACACCTTTCTACGTGTAACATTAACTTCGATTGTTTGTTAAAAAGTTCGATAAAGATGGCAAATTTTAATTTTTTTATAAAAGAAATGTTATTCTTAAACAATAACTTCAATTTCAGCCTTAGTCAAAATTTCTTTAAAGTTGCAAATAATGTCATTTTTCAGTATTGGGTATGAATATTTCCCTTGTCAGCATATTGAAAGATAAAGGAAAGATAAGAATATTCATTACTAGCCATTATGAATTATTCTCTTTGTTGAAATGAAATCTAATTCTTAGTTTTCAAGACAGAAGTTACATTTAACAAGAATTTCTTTGAATTTTTAGAAAAAGAAGATGAACGCTGCATAGACAAAGGTAAGAACTAAGAAGGCCAGGTTTGAAAGTCAGTAGATTCGGTCGGAAGTCAATCTAAAGAATTTGTTGTCTTAACTCTTAAATATTATTAATAAATAAAGAAAAAGGAAAAAGAAAACGCTAGCAGAAAAGGAAGGAAACCTTTTTCCTTAAATTTTCATTATACAATAAAAGTTATTTTTTAAGGGAAAGTATTATCTCTTTCAATATCTACCAATAACAAAACAATTTGTCAGCTCCTCTCCTCTGCTTTGTGTCCTTCTTCAGGCACACTTTTCTCTCTCTACCTGTCTCGGCATCTTGTTTCTGTCTCTGCTGCTTTTCTTTTTGTTTCCTGGGAAAAAGAAGAAAGAAAGAAAAAAGGGAGAATAGTAGAAGAAAAAACTGCCCAGAAAGATTTCAGCTTTCAGGGCATTGGAGTTTAAGAGAGAAACCAAGTCAAGAAGGAGATGTGGACAACATTACCCACTCCCATGAAGCTTTTGTTGACCACCACCACCACAACAACCTCTTTCCTTTCCTCTCATTTGTCTTCTTCCTTTGATTTTCACTCCAAACCCCTGAGAACATCCAACCCTAGTTTTGGCTACTTGTGTTCTGCAAGACCAACTAAGCAACCTTGTCTCTCCAACCAAACGGTATTTGCCACCCCTTTCTTCTTTTTATTTTTTCACAAGCACAGGAACACTCTTTTCTTTATCTGCATGCGTATCGATAATCATGTTTATATTGTCCGGTTCTGGGGCTTGAAGATTTAATCTTTTTTCGTTTGAATTATATGAAGATGGTACTCAACTGTGTTTTTGATGGTGCTTGTGTGCATACTTGAGGGGAATGCTCAATTTATGCTCGTTTCTTGTTTCAACTGTGCTTCAAGACGTGTCTCAATTTTTGGTTTCTTAATTCTAGTCGGAAGTGTGATATATGGAGCTAGAGTACTGTCTGGTAAATATTTGTTTTTTATAGGATACAATGGACAGAACAAGGCTCTTCTTCCCGTTTGATGGAGTTGCAAATTAAGAAGATAGTCTTATGAATTGCCTTCGACTGTGACTAAATCGTTTATTCTTGGAACATATGAATAAAATGTATGTTGATGGTTTAGTTGTGTCAAGATTAACCTCCTTCTTGCTAGTTTAAAGGTTTGTTATGATGCTTATTTGTCGATGGCCAGGTTCATTTCTCTATACCTTTTGGTTTCCTAGTTCCCTTTAGACCATTGTAATAAGAAAGTATATAGCTTTCTAACTAAGCTGGCAAAAGAAGGATCCAGAAGAGAACTTCACTTGCAGATACTTTTATCTAGGAGCGTGGAGCACTAGAAAGGTTGTTTGATGTAGTAATAGTGTGTGCTATATTCGATGAATGATGGTCTCCACTAGTTTAGAGTAAGTTTTGGAAAACCTACTTGAAGTGTTTTTAACATGATTATGTGTGTTTAACGCTAATCTCTTTAGGTTTAAGGTCAATTAGAGGGTTTGCATTTGAGAGGTGAATGCATTCACTTATCAACAAGCACATTCATGCACTTTCATTTATCAATATGTGATTGCGATTTCTGTTGAAAAAGCTTAGGAAAAGAAAATAAATCTGTGAGGGTTTCACTGCGAGTGAGGTGGGAGTATTGGGGGCGGCTTTATGATGATAATTCCTATTTAGGCCATTACATATTTTCTACATCGTGTCTGCATTAGCATTAATGATAACCTGAACAGGGCACATGTAAATTTTATATTGGATACTATAACTGAAGTGGAAGATATGGAAGTTACCTTCTCAGATATATTTATCATTTGCGTTCGAAAACTAAGACATCAAGGTTGAAAAGCTACTGGCATTTAAAGGGAGCAATATAGAAGCTGATAGATTACTGATTTTAGTTAATATCAGATTTTCATTAGAGAAATTGTGTCAAATATGGAAATGTCTTCAACATTTATTAATGATGCACATCTCGATATAGCTCATGACCTTTAACTGTGAAGGTTATACAGTATTTAATTTTGTTCGCTTAGTGGGAATTGAATCAGCATATCAAATGAAAAGAAAGAGGACTTTCTCTGACCTCCTAAACCTCCATATCATCCATGTAAAAACAATAGTCAAAAAGTATTTGGATTTGTTCGAAGAGAGGATTTGATTCTGATACGAGGACAGTAAGAATGGGATGTGAATTTACAGATTGGAAGCTTGGATGTAGTGGAGGGAGAATCTTGTGTTGATCTGGAGGCTTCCCATTGATCAGTTTAAGATGCATTCTTTCTGTATTTACTGTCCTCAATATAACTGCGAAGGTTATCCTCCATTTAAATTTTTCGCTTAGTGGGAATCGAATCAGCGTATCAAATGAAAAGAAAGGGGACTTTTTCTGACCTCCCAAACCTCCATCTCATCCATTTAAAAACAATAGTCAAAAAGTATTTGGATTTATTGGAAGAGAGTGTTCGATTCTGATACAAGGACAGTAAGCATGGGATGTGAATTTACAGGTTGGAAGCTTGGATGTAGTGGAGGGGGAATATTGTGTCGATCTGGAGGCTTTCCATTGATCAGTTTAAGATGCATTCTTTCTGTATTTGCTGTCTGTTAGAGGCAATCTAGTTCTTTGTCAGATTCTTTTGGATCCGTTTTTAGGATGATTCCTTTTCTTTTGGTAATTTATCGATCCAATTTATGATGATGGAAGTTTTGGCCTTCTGAATTGATTAGTTTTCTGTTAAACTTGCATATGCCCTGATGCCTGTTGAAACATGTTCCTAAATGTTTGTCTTTGACTTCCCTACGAATTTCTTCAGTTGGAATCTACATTATCTCTTAGGATTATAGTTGATATGCATGTATCTTCATCCCTTTTCCTGTGTTATCCAATTAATGGTGGTGATCAAGCAGGCTAAGCTTACGTAATTTTTCTAGATGTTAAGATATTTTACTTTGAGGAACAAAAGAAAAATGGTAATGAAAATGTGTGAATACTCTGCTGAGAATTTGCCCCTCTGTACTCTTTATGTGCAGTTGGTTTTCACTAATGATTTACTCCCAGGGGCTCTGTTTTTATGTACTGGAAATAGTGGCATTGTGGATACGTGAGAAGAGTACAAGGCTTGGATGGCTGGGGAGCTGATGAGGAAAATTTGGTCTGCAAGTTCAGTTCTGATGAAGATACTGGCTTCCAAATCCCATCTCAAGCGCAAACGCTTGTGGAAGGTTCAGGCACAGCTGTGATGGCAGAGATGAAACCTGTACCTGATGTAGATTATCTACAGGTTTGTATATCTCAATTTGTTTTACAAGCTATGATGTTGAATTTTTGTAGGTCGACTATTTATTTTAACACCCAACACCCGACTGTATTTCCTTTGGATGGCCTCCAAATACTCATTCAATATCGTTGATCTTAAGTTTACTGCAACTGCAAGTCATCTGTAAGGAAACTGACTTGCAGTCTCTAGGATAAGAATATTTCAACTCCTAGTTATGATTTGTTCTCGAGTTAGTATTACTGAAATTGATTGACCTTCATTAGATGATTAAAATACGAAATCATCCATAATTTGACATTCTTCTTGATTTACAGGTTTTATGGTTGGCTATCATATACTAGGTTAAATTGTATCATAAGATTTATGCAGCCTTTTGTCTGATTGATTCCACTCACAACCATATTCCTTATTTCTTTTGTGAGTCTTAGGACCTTCGGTATAATTTTTCAACAAATATCTTTGGATTATTTACAGGAGTTATTGGCCATTCAACAGCAAGGGCCTAGAGCTATTGGCTTCTTTGGGACTAGGAATATGGGCTTCATGCATCAGGAACTCATTGAGATACTTAGTTATGCTTTGGTTATAACTGTAAGATATTTGGACAACCTTTTAACTCTACATAAGTATGTACACGGTAGTGAGTAATTCTTGAGCTGAGTCTTGTCATGATGATGAGTTGCGCCCTTAAAAACTTTAAAGAGTCAGATATTTCCATTGCTTCAGAAGTTGCTGCACATCCTTTATTTGCAGAAAAACCACATATATACGTCAGGTGCATCTGGGACAAATGCGGCTGTCATCAGAGGTGCCTTGAGAGCGGAGAAGCCAGAGTTACTTACAGTAATCTTGCCTCAAAGTTTGAAAAAGCAGCCACCTGAGAGCCAGGAGTTGCTGGCTAAAGTAGGAACTAAAATCAACGTATTCTTTTCAGGCTGTAAAGGCAACCCTTTTGGTATTAAGTACTTATGGTTTTTGATCTGTAGGTGCAAAATGTGATAGAGAAACCGCACAATGACCATCTACCTTTGATTGAAGCCAGCAGGTTTGACTTCGAGCTACTATATTGATCATTTTTAAGATTTATGATTACTGTCTGATGGACGGTGGATGGTGGAAATGCAGGCTATGCAACATGGATATAATATCACATGTTCAGCAAGTGATATGCTTTGCCTTCCATGACAGTAAGTTGTTGATGGAAACATGTCAAGAGGCCAAAAACCTGAGGAAAATAGTCACGCTTTTTTACCTGGATTGAAGGAAGAGCAATGGTTGATGGACTCAGTCCCTGCCTAGACAAGAGCGCAGTTGTTAGAATTCAGAAACAGAGAGATTTTGGTTATTCTTTAGTGTGTAAATTAGGAAAATGAATGGGGTGGAGACAAATACCTTTCCTTACAGAATGTAACAAAAGATTATGGAAGTTGGAGCCAAATTCACTCCTCTCTGAAATTATGAACACACAAAAAGCTTTTCCTATTTTCTCCCAAGTCCAAGACCAATTGCTATTGCACAACGTTTGTTTGTTGCTGGTTTAGATAATTCAAAATACCCATTCATGTTTGATATGATAATTGGGTATCTGTGGACCATTGATCAATTCCAATATTATTGACTCGTTACGGAATTAAATTCTCTTGAATGCTTCAGCAGCCGCAGCAGTACACACCAAAGCAATATTTCAGAATACAACACTTCTCATTTTACTTGTTAATGAAATATGTGGGGCTCATTGCAATACAGAAATTGACAAATACGTTTAAAGACATTCATATGATGGCAAATATACGACATCTTCTTGCTAGATGTTAATGTTCAAACATCTTCTCATGCTAACATGGACGAAAGCTAAACAGTCATCTTATACCTTGAGTAGCATTTACTCTATACATTGCTATGAAAGGCAGGTTAAGATCAATCTATAGAATTGCCAAATACACATAACTTACCAAATTGTGTTGTTTATAGAGAGGTGTTGAGGAAACTATTAAGCATTTATTCTTTAAATGTCAATACATTAGAGATATTTGGATAGAGCATCTCAACAGATGCAAGTTAGCTGTTGATATAGACAAACTTGAGCAACAACCAGAACTGAATGTTAAACTACAGAAACGGCACTGCTAGCAAATGCTTTTGTGTAACATTATCTTTGACAGTCACGACAGCTTGAGATCATAGAAACCTCGTAACTTGTCAAGATAACAGCACTCGTAAAGAACAGTTTTGTAAACAATTGGTACAACAAATCAGGCTAAATATCAGTTTACAAAAACAGAAACTTCAGCACAAACATTACTTCCTCTCCTATTGAAATGTGTTGATTCCTATTAACCGGTTGTGCCCTCACTTAACACTTTTGTATTCCTTAATTGTCACTAGTATAAGGATTAAGGTGACAGAACTTGTAGGTTTTGGGAACACTTGGGATTGCCTTTAAGGCTTAATATATTCATTTAAAGGAGAAAATTCAGTTGAACAGTGAAACGACGACGATTCACTCTTTTCCTTTGGCAACTCAGCACACACTGAGTATTAGTGTTAGAGCGATAGAGAGGCGTGTCGGTTTGTAGTAAAACTAAAAATGGCGGCGAAGGGGAGAGCAGCTTTGCTAAGCTACCTTAGAGTGAACGTATCACTACGCTCTTTCCCTCAGAA
>JAOQMS010000038.1:0-81107 GCA_027563885.1 Erythroxylum longipes | reverse complement strand
CTTTCCCTCAGAACCCTGAAGGACCTACCCTCTTCAACGCCTTTATTCGACGTTTCTCCGATGAACTAAGAGGCTCCTTCCTCGACAAATCTGAGGTCACTGATCGTGTCATCTACGTCGTCAAAAACTTCCAAAAGGTTGATCCTTCCAAGGTACCTCTCTTCCTTTCCCTTTTCTGCTTTCTGGGTTCGTAAATTCCTGTGAAATTGCGTTTATTACATGATAATACCAGCATTGGAGAAGAAGAAGAAGAAGAAGACAGTGGAGGTTAAAAGTAACCTTTTTGAGCCCTATATTATAGGTGGTTTTATGTGGAGAATTCAGAGCTCTGATTATTCTATTCCCAATTGATGGTTTTTGTGGTTTTACACCAGTCCATATTCTTTTTGTCATTTCCAAAACTTAATCTTTAGAAGGTGTACGGTTCATTTAGTAGAGCAAAGCAATGCAGACCCTTTTCAAGGTTGTTTCAATGGCTGCTCAAATAATAAGGGACTATGTTTAGGTATTATTTCGCCATTGATTCACAAAGTGCATAGGAAGAGATAAGGAAAGCCGTTCGTTATTTTTTTCAATCCTTACATTCTATTTACTGGTTCCAATTGCGATATCTGTGTTTGGCAGCTACCTAGGCATATTTGTCCTGGCATCTCCGGTGCAAGTTTTAGCCTCTAACCCCATGGAAAAATTTTCGCGACAGGGCGGTGAATGTTAAAAGTTTGGACATCTCAACTCAGTTAAAAAATATTTAGGCATGATAAAATGGAAGTTCATAAGAATGAACTGCTATAATGAAAGTAGGGAACTTGTATAATAACACATTAGTATCACTTAACTAGTGAAACTACCTCGGTCACGTTCTGAATTATGGTCACTGTGTTTTTATGCTTGGCTCAAAACTAGATTGATGTGAAATATATTTGTGGTGATTGCCTGATCGGAATCTCTCTCCCAACTATGCAGAAGTGGCATCAAATGTCTCATTCGTGAATAATTCATGACATTTACATTTCTGATTCAGTTCATTATGGCGTGTTTTTTTTGTAGTGACATACTTGGATCTTGCAAATATGCATCATGCTGTGTGATTGTCTTGTTCATAATATATTATCTTCTTCCTTTTGCAGGTTACAACAGATGCTCATTTCCAAAGTGATCTTGGATTGGATAGTCTAGATGCTGTGGAGATTGTTATGGCCCTTGAAGAAGAATTTAAGTTTGAGATCCCAGATAATGAAGCTGACAAGATCAACTCTATCAATATGGCTGTTGACTTTATAGCTTCACATCCACAGGCAAAATAGGGAAAGGAAGATAACGCAACTTTAGTTTGTTATTAGTGCCAAATTTCAATTTGGAAGAGTGTTTGAGATGCCCTTTGGTCTCTCTGTCCCGAATTCTTATTCAAGAGGATTATTTTCTTGTTAAGACTTTGTATTCTTTCCTTCCTATTGGTTATTGTAGTGGTGGATGAGCTAAACCACTGGTAAAGACTTTCGTTTTGCCTACAGTATGCATTTTCTTCAATAAAAACTTTGTCGGTCATCACCTGTTGCGTTTGTATTGATTAGAATCTTAGATTCTTTCAGTAGAATTGCATACAAAGTTCTCATAGTTGTATTACATATATTGGACATAACAATCTGGGATGGAAACCGGCTCCGAGCTCAGAAATAGCGAGAGGAAAAGTCAAGGTTTGGATCTCTCCAAGTCTTCGAGAGGAAAAGTAATGTCCATGGCTGCATCATCTGAGAAGTTTGATTGGCCAAAAGATGATTCCCTCAAATCTGGTTGGTCGATTTACGGAACAATGCGTCACAACTTGTTTCTTCACTCTCACAATGAATGTCCATAGACTTCCAAAAGAGAAGACTTTGAAAAGTGTTTATGAAATGACAGTCAACGCACCGTACTCTACGCTCACGTTTATTATTTCAAGCCATTGTCATTTCTATATAACTCTCAACAAGCCGCCACTCCGAGTGGAGAAGCATTTCCTTTCCTTTATCTGCTAAAATGGCAGAGGGGCTTATCTGTATTTCAGTATTGTTGTTGTTGTTTATGTGTCTGCTTCATTTCTCAGCTTCCGAGATCATTTTCCAAGAGACCTTTGACGGTAACTTCTCTATGACTTTAACTACCTCTAACTATAATTGGATCATGATCTAGGAACTTGAAACTCTTTGCTGTGTTATTATAGTATACATAGTATATAATCGGTACGTGCTTCTTCTGTTCTTTAGCTTTTCATATCTCTCTACTTACTGTTTCTTGTAACGTCTCCAACTAAAAATCCTAGCCCACTTTTTCTTTAGAAGCTACAAGAACTAACAAAGACTCCGTCTTTGAGAGAACCTCTCCTTAACTTTAGTCGTATAAATCCTGCCATTACTGCAATATCAATCTCCTGCTGTTGATTTTCTACAGTGAAAGTGTAAAACTTGGCTTTTCTGGCAATCTTTAACTTGATCTCTGAATCAATTTCTGAAATAATGAACTCTTGGATTGACTGAAGTTGGGTTCACCTCTTCTTTTCTTAAATTTTGTGCACCTCTTACTTTGAATTCTCCTGTATATTGGAAACAGATGAGTGGCAAAGCCGTTGGGTTAAATCTGATTGGAAGAGCAGTGAAGGAAAAGCAGGTTCGTTCAAACACACAGCTGGAAAGTGGCATGGAGATGCAGATGACAAAGGTATCATCCCCAGATTTGTTTGTTGATCATTTTCTAGGACTCCAAATCTCAATTGAAACAGTCTCATTCAGTTCTGCTACGTCACTGAAAAGAAACTCTATTTCTCCGATTATTGATACAAGAACTACTTGAGAAATTTTATGTCAGAGCAGGTAGATTGTATAGAATCACCTGATAAAACGCACAAATGAAAAGCAAGATTAGGAATATTCAGAGGCTGGCGTTAGCTGAAAAAGAAGCAACCATTGATTCTTTAGATCTCTATTTATATGGTAGAATCTTGATAATGAAGCTATCACATACTTCATTCTTTTTTGGTTCCTTTCTGCATTTCAGTTGCAAAACAAATGTAATTATTCTAACAGTTGGAAGACTGTTTATTGAATCGGATATCATACAGGTATTCAGACAGCCACCGATGCCAGACATTTTGCAATATCTGCAAAGATACCAGAGTTCAACAACGAGAACAGAACATTGGTCCTTCAGTACTCGATCAGGTTTGAGCAGGACATTGAGTGTGGTGGTGGTTACATCAAGCTTCTCTCGGGTTTTGTAAATCAAAAGAAATTCAGTGGAGACACTCCATTTAGGTCTGTCTACTTTCTTTTATGTTGCTGTAATGTGAGTATGGCTGTGTCACATGAAGTAAGCTCTTTTTGGAACCCCTGTCTGCACTTAAAGTATCTGTTTTTTATGTTTTAAACCTGAATCATTTCATTTATTGGTTCTCTTATATATTAGGACACTACTGCTAAAGTTATCGTGTATCCATCTGAACTCATATCTATCCCCCCCGACTTCCTCCCTCTCTTCTTGTTCCCCATTGTTTATCCTGTCATAAAGATTTTCTTTGACCTTAATTGCCAATTTCTGCAGTCTGATGTTTGGACCAGATATCTGTGGAACACAAAAAAAGAAGCTGCATGTTATTCTCTCTTACCAGGGTCAGCACTATCCTATTAGGAAGGATTTGGAATGTGAAACTGACAAGTTGACACATTTCTATACGTTTATCCTAAGGCCTGATGCAAGTTACACCATCCTAATTGATGGTCGTGAAAGGGATTATGGAAGCATGTATACGGATTGGGATATACTTCCGCCGAGGAAAATTAGAGATGTTAATGCCAAAAAGGTTTAGAGATTCTGTAATTAAAGCTTGATGTTCATTTGGTTTTAGATTACTAAACAACTCCACTCTTGAATGATACTTTGATGCTATAGCTTTTAACTATTTCCTTCCCATTTTCACAGCCTGCGGACTGGGATGACAGGGAGTACATTGAGGATCCTAATGCTGTCAAGCCCCGTGTATGCACCAAACATCTTGTGCTTGCTTTTACTTGTTTCCAATGTTATCAACTTGTGATGTGTGCTTAATTGGTATTAACTTGATAATGCAGGGTTATGATTCTATTCCGAAAGAAATTCCTGATCCAAAAGCTAAACAGGTTAGTCAATTAGTTGTAACTTTAACTCCATGGGAGAACCACAACTAGGCAGATTGGTCTTTTCTGTCTAGTTATGCTCTTCAAATGGAGTTAGTTTGTGGTTTCATTACCATTGGCTTTAGGAGTCATAACAAGACTAGTAAAGAAAAGCTTATGTGCACCATCATCTTTGATTAATTAGCCTGATGATTGGGATGAAGAAGAGAACGGTATTTGGACACCCCCAAAGATACCAAATCCAGCTTATAAGGGACCATGGAAGCCTAAGGTATGGTAATTGGCTATTTATAGAGTTGTAATGCTAAAAGCTTCTTCACTCTCATGGAGAAAGTTCTTATAAAGCTGCAGAAAATAAAGAACCCTAATTACAAAGGGAAGTGGAAGATACCATATGTGGATAACCCAGGTATTCATTTCATCCCTAGATCTGCTAATCTATTTACAGCAACAACTTAGTATGAAAAAGAAATTCCGAGCACTTATCCATTTCTGCTCTACCTTGTGTCCAGAGTTTGAAGATGACCCTGATCTTTATGTGCTTAAGCCAATTAAGTATGTTGGTATTGATGTATGGCAGGTAAGGAAACTGAAAAGTGCCAACTTTTCTGGTTTACAGATTCTCTAAACTCTGTGTTCCATTCAATAGATATTACAAAACAAGTTCTTATCATTTTATGATGTGGAATGCAGGTAAAAGCTGGATCAGTTTTTGACAATATTCTGATATGTGATGATCCCGAGTATGCAAAGGAAGTGGTCCAAGAAGTTTTAGCAAATAGGGAGGCAAGTACTTCTCAAAACTTCGGTTTTGTGAAAATTATACCACAAGTGGAGGCAACGATATATTAGCTAATTTGCAATCGTTTATTGGAAGTTCAGATTGAGAAGGAGGCGTTTGAAGAAGCAGAAAAGATAAGAAGGGCTCGAGAAGAAGAGGTTGTTAGATTCATTCACTTTATTATCAACTTTTTTTTATCAGCTTCTGATTTTTTCAAATTTAAAACTTTTGCCTCACATGTGCAGGAAGCTCAAAGAGCTAGAGAGGAAGGTGAAAGGAGAAGAAGAGAAAGAGGCTATGACAGACACAGGCGAGACCGTTATAGAGATAGATACAATAAGGTTTGCATCTCACAATGTCTTAATACTTTGCTGTTATATTATACACGTGTCAGTAACTACAAAGGTTCTGCCAAAACTTGAACTTTGATAGACAAAAAGAGAACTTAGACCTCCTATACCATTGGACTATACATATTGGTGGTTTCTTTATATAAAATCAATATAATCTCTAGTTACTGCAATGGCCTTTCACAGAAAAGGCAAAAACATTCTAAAAAATGTCTTATCTTGCAGCGTTATCGCCGAGATTACTTGGATGACGATCATGTGAGACTCGACCTCTCATTCTATAAATTTCCTCTTTAGCATCTGTAACTATATTTATCTGCTAACCAAAACTGTTTCATTTACTTGGCGTGCAGGATGAACTTTAAAGGGGGTTTCAGCATGCATCTATATTCAAAGGAATGCGAGAATCAGACAATTAGATCTTATTATCAAACATACTAATAGCTTATGTAACAACCTGTGCTCGTGTGCTCAGCAGTTGAGCAGCGTTTATGTTTCAATTATGTTATCTAGGATTACTTAACACATGTTCGCCAGTTAAGTAGAGATTTTAAGTTAATCTCTAAACCAAATTTAAGCATAAAACTTAAGATTTAATCAACAAAAGACAGACAATTTCTCTAAGGAACATTTCTTGCAGAAGTTTTTATTAAAGGCAATATTAACCCTCCCTTTTATACCCCTAAAGTGGCACGTAAGAGTCTTAATTCTAGTGTAAAAATGATAGATTGAAATACTTTTCTAAAGCTAACTTATTTCTTTTTCTTGCTGGATAAGAAAATCTGTCTAACTAAGAAAATTGAAATAAAATAAAACAGAAACAAATCCTGATGAGTATATGACAACTTAACCAAATCCTAACAGGTCAGAGGACAACATAAACAAATCCTTAAGGTACAATCTTTATTAACAAATCTATATGAAAATTCCAATGCCTTTCAAATCTTGCCCTTGTCAAAGGATTTACCATCATAAGCTTTAAATAAACTTACGCGACGTGAATGCTATAACAAAATTGATATGAACTTCAGTTTGAGACAGCATCATACTGTATTACGAATTTAACATAGTTCTGCCAAATGAAATAGCTTTCAGGTATTCCTGTCCACAAAAGTTTAGCCAATATATGTCCACCACACGCTGTTCCTATGCATTTAATCATCAATAGAACTTTACAACACACCGGCCACATTTCGGGTCGAGTGTCACAATCCCTATGCTGTTAATGACAAAACTCAATCCTCTCTTGGTACACCTATGCAAGGACATAATTAAGAATAATCATCTTCTTCGCACAGCAGAACTTGGCCCACGCTGACCTACCGCCCCTGGTTGGGAACCTGATTGGCCAGCAACTTGCTCCTCAGGCATATTCATTGCTTGAGTTATAGCATTCATCACTATGAGTCCAAGGGGGATCAAGTACATCCACTGCAACAAAGCCATTGACCGTCAATATATATGTATATAGACACACAAGATGCCAGATTTATACATGCATTTCCGTCAGAGCATTTACGTAAATGGTGTTATTCCTCAGGATTAAGATAGTCATAATATTTTCAAAGTGAAATTGCAGCATATATATTCAATACTTTCTGAAGTAAGGTTTGAGAAGTAGCATGTATCCATAAATATATGCAGTTTGTAGAGAACAATTAACTAGTTGAACACCCACATATTTAGCCCAGAATGATCTTTCTGGTGGTTGTACACCTTCAACTTCCCCATTTTCTGCAGCAAGGCTACTACTCTCAGCAAACAGTGGAGTTCTGCAAGTAGATAGGTAGTCATTATGAACAAAGATCTCAGGAATAGCACAAATATGTTAAATGGAAAAAGCAAAAGGAAAGGCAGTTAGTTGATGCAAGACATTGACTATGGCCTTATTTAAAGGTCTATTGTTTCTTGGCATTAAAAGTCTACCTTCAGAAGAAGCAAAAACTCTATTCTCTAGTCATGAACAAACGGGTTATACAGAATGGAACATTTGACCATAACCACACGTAAGAGATGCCATTGTATAGCCGTCCAAAGTAAGGAAGAGAGTGTGGGGTAGAGAATTGGCAACATGTAGAGCAAATCATAAGTGACAAATACATTATCTTACCTTGCTGCTTGTTCCCCAGTCTTTAGAACTGCATGTGAGTTGAATGACCATTTGGTAGGCTAAATCAAGAGAAAGAAACAAACATATGAGAGCTACCCTACAAAAGGGATATAAACTTAATATGTTCCTCATAAAGACCTACTGTGATCAGAAACTTGAAATTTCTGTCATCACAAATGGATAGAAACCCCATGATTCAAGTACTAAGTAAGATGAAACCATATGAGAATATCAAAAGCCAAGACAAAAGGTTAGCTTACAATTTTCATTTGTCGAGGATAAGGGCAAGCCCCAGGGGCACCATAGTTGACAGCCAATACATTAGCACCATCCTGAAAAGAAAATGAAGACACAAAGACAATCGGAGAATAAACAAAGCCAGAAGACTATGGCTATAAAAGTATCCAAATGTCAATTAAGGATCAATTGCAATCCCATGTTTCCATCGAGCCATTTCAAAATTTTGGAGATCTTAATTTGGAGGTGGGCTATATCCTACAGGAATACCACAATACAAGGTCGGAACCAATAAGTTGATTTAATAAGACCTCTAAACTGATGAATGGAAAACCTCACCACTGGCACTACCACTACCGCTGCCAGCAACGACAACAAAGATCATGGAAAAGATGCTATACCATCTGAATATTTTATTTCCTTGACATGCTACCCCAGTGACCATAAAAATGTTAAAATGAAGAGGTTAATTACATTGAACTCTTCACCTGACATTGGTGAAATCACAAAACTGAACCCTAGAAACACAAAAGCCTCAGCACATGTGGTCAATAACCTTAACAATTAAACTTTAAAGTAAAATAGTCATAGATAACCTACGGTTAAACTGACCTAAAAATTGCAAGAGAACTGATATAATTGAAAGACAAAGCAGAAAAGCATTAGTGGCTTAAGTGGAACATTACCATGTTTATAACAAAAAGTTCATCCAAATTCCCGCGTGGAAGACATCTCTGTTGTAGAAGGAAAAGGAAGTTAGTGCCATATGGATTCATGGTCAATTAAAATGGGACAAGTTACATATAAGCAGAAGTTATATATAAGAAAAAGCGATATATAAGCAAGTATAGATGTACATTGCTTTGATTACATAAGCCAACTCAGAAACCCTCTTGATTTCCTTGGCACTAGTATTCAAATTCAAAATCTATAGAACCGTTGCTGGAAATCTCCATAAAGTAAGCCTTCAGAGTTCAGACCATAATGACATGGGAAAGAAGGCCAAAAATAAATTGGTACCATGACTATTAGATCAGAAGTTATTCAACACTAAAAGCACAAGAGCTAAAAATGGTGCCATGTGAATATACTTGTACATGTTATCCATTAATCTGCCTACCTTATAAGCACAAACAGTGATAAAATCAACACAAGAAGGGCATGTATTCGAAAAAGCTTACAGCTTTGACAGACGAGACAACATAATCCTTCCCAGGAGCGCTCAAAACATTGGATGGCAATCTTATTCTATAGAAGTCATCATCATTCAGTAGCTTCTGCAAAAAGTTAAACAGTCCAGATCTTAGAGGAATGGTTACACAAAGAGTCCCAAAGTAAAACAAAGAACAGTATAAACTAGGGGAAAGGGATGGAAAGGAGCGACTTACTTCAAAATTCTGCTTGTCTAGATCGGTAAAAGCACTTCTTGAAAATCGCAGCTTTGTGAGTGTCTATAGGAAGCAGAGTTCAGTTAGGTATCAGTTCCGGAATCAATGGAGGTAATAGCGAGAAAATTTAACCTTGATTTGTTGGTTTTAATAAAAAAAGAAAGGAACTTTTTAAGAAGCTAAAGATAAGAACCTGGCCACCATGATGCAAAGTCTTGAGGCGAGCAGAGAAAATACCCGCAGGAACAAAATCAGAGTCACCAAACGCATGGTCTAGAGAAAATTGGATCTTTGAATCCGACTCCGAGTGATCCGACGAATACTTAGTCCTTGGGGTCGGAGGCGGAGGAGACGAAGATTGGTATTGTGAGTGAGTGAGTTTAACGCCTCCCTCAAGTCCAAATTCCTCGTCGTCAACAAGTTCATCGGAATGGAAACCGTACACAAAAAATGAGGAACTTAACAACACAAACACAAACACCAATAACATCTCCTTCTTCATCATCACCATCACATAGAGCAAGTATTGATGTCACCAATCCACCACCAGAGCGTATCATCGTCGTATCTATATTTTATATTGGGTGTGTTGAGATTGGGCTCGGGGAAACAGTTGGGCTCAAGGAAACAACTGGGCCTATCCAAGTGAAGATACGAGGATATGTATGTATCATGCATACAAATGGGGACGACTCGGTTGTCTTTATCGTCTCTCATCACATCTCATCTCATCACCCAAACAGACAAACCCTACAATCGAAGTGATACAGACACAGGCGTAGAGGAGTGTGTGGGTTCTTGAGAGAGAAAGAGAAAGATGGATGCTATGCGGAAACAACTGGATGTTCTTATGGGAGCGAATCGGAACGGCGACGTCCGCGAGGTCAATCGGAAGTATTACGATCGCGACGTGTGTCGCATGTACTTGGTCGGCCTTTGCCCTCACGACCTCTTCCAATTAACAGTACGACGCCTAACCCTCATTTCTTTTCTTATCGATTCCAGTCAGTGTGATAATCACTTCTTCTTTTTTGCAGAAAATGGATATGGGACCTTGCCCTAAAGTTCATTCCTTGCACCTCAGAAAAGAGTATGCTTTTCGCAAGCTTTTTGTTCTTTTTCAAACTGATTAGCTCTCTTCGAGTTTTGTTTTAATCTAATCGTATCTTAGATACGAAGAGGCAAGGGCAAAGGGCACTGATAACTATGATAGAGAGTTGGAGGATGTTATTGATAGGCTTATTGTTGAGTGTGATAAGAAGATCGCTAGAGCTCTTAAGCGTCTTGAGAATGAGGAGGATGCTAAGGCTGCCATTGCCATTTCTGTCTCTGAGGTCACTCAGGTCATCACTTGTCTCAATTTCTTTTCCACTTCTTCCTGCTGCTTATTCCTGGATACCCATTTCTTACTCGGGCTTGTAATTGTAGACTCCTGAGGTGATTGAACTTTCAAAGCTGATCAAACAAAAGTTGAAAGATGTTGATAAACACGGTAAGTTTCCAACTGACTAGCACTTGTTTGCTCTGTTTTACACGGGAATTTGTACTTGTACAAACCTTGTTGTCTTTGCAGATTATACAGGTTCAATATTAGATGATGTTAATGCTTTTTTCTTTTTTCCACTTTTATGTTGTCATCCTTTCTGCTTCCTTTTTTGAAGATATACAGATAAATGCAGATTTGCTTGGTTGGACTCTCTTTAATTTGCTTTTGTTTCTTATTTTACACTTTGTGGTCAAGTTGGAAATAAATGCCTGCATTGGTTTATATTGTTTATAATATGTCTATGGCAGATCTCGAGGGTAAGACTGATTTTAAGATCCAAGCTCTTGAAGAAGTTGAAAAGCTTAGAACTGAGAGAGCAGAAAAGCAGGTATGGAATACCTATTTATATAACATGCAAGTACTGATTTTGTTCGAAATTTCCTTATCCTTGACATAGAGTATGGTTTTTAAGGCTGTGTAACATATGCTTAACCAAGCTTGTGACAATTGTGGCAGTCTGCACTTCTTTTGGAGGCCTTCAACAAAGATAGAGCATCCTTACCTCAACCCCTGCCAACTGCACCAGGAGTGGCACCTGTGCCTGCTCTTGATGCACGTACCCAGGAAATGATAAATGAGAAGCTGAAGAAAGCAGAGGAACTGGGTAAGAATTTCGCATGCAAACATTTTACTTGCATAGTTAGCTTATGATATTCAACTCTACATCTTCCTTATTTTCAATCTCGGATCATAAAATCTGTAAATTTATGAGTTATAATGTCCTGTTGCTATTCCTTGTCCATTGATTTCTTTATTGTCCTCGCAACACAAAAGTATCATATTTTCACATTTTCTTTCCTATTTTCCTATTTGGTAGGACGCTGTGGATTTTTCTGATGAACTTCTGTGAATTAAATTTTTTTATCTGATAACATGATCGATCATGGACATGTTTTGTACATCATTGCACAGGACATGTTTTGTACATCATTGCACAGTGCTCCATGTGCTAACAATAGAGTAGGCAGTAGATTGTTCTTAGTCTCATTCTTTTGTATGCACCACCTACTTAAACTTTTGTGGCACACTTTGTGCCCCTTTGTGTTGCTCTCATTATTACTTTCATTGTTTAGGTGAGCAAGGAATGGTAGATGAGGCTCAAAAAGCATTAGAAGAAGCTGAAGCACTTAAGAAGGTTTGAATATCTTGGTTCTGGTTGGTTTAGCAGTTGTGCTTTGTTTTTTATATTACACAGTTTCCTTTTCGTCCTTCCTTTTCTTGATATAACTTTGGCTTATTTTTCTTATCATATCTGACTGCCCTCCCGTTCTTTCTAGCTACCTGCCAGACAAGAGCCTCCCGCTGATTCCTCCAAGTATACTGCTGCTGATGTGCGCATTGTGAGTCTTCTCCTACTAGTCATGATGGTTTTGTCTTTCCTTGGTTAGAGGGATGGATGCATTGAAACCAAAACTAAGATTAGATTATAACCTACCAAGGGCATGCACTATCTTGTAACAACTTGTGGCATGTTTTGCCTGCGGAGTGGAGAATAAACATTTTTCCATAGAATTCTAGGCTGAATTCTTACCTTAGTACTTAATTAATAACTTAAATGAGATATTTATCTGTTAACTTCTAATAGACGGATGCACAGAATCTCAGACCACAAATGTCTTGTTACTTGGTGTCAGTGGAAGTTTTGGATGCCATCTTTTCTCCCAACATTTTCTGTCTTTAATAATTATATCTTCCTAATTTTATCTATATTTTGTATTTCAGACAGATCAAAAGTTACGTGTTTGTGACATCTGCGGAGCATTTTTGAGTGTATACGACAGGTATAATTTTGATCTCTTCATCTATTGTTGTATTCGTCTTCAAGATTTTCAGTGGGAATCAAGTGGTATTAGGGTTTCAAGTGGTTCTGCATTTGACCCGACTATTATACCTTGTTACCAGCAGGCTTTTGGGCCCAGTTTTACGAGGATAACTTTTGCAGCTAAAGAATGTGCGTTTTATTTTGTTTTATATACTGTAGATTGTAATATAGTTAGATAGCTATGGTCATTATCCTGTTTTTGCATTCTTTTTGCTGGAATTTGGTAAAAATTTTGATAATTTGCTGTTTTCAGTGATCGGCGTTTAGCAGATCATTTTGGTGGGAAGCTTCACTTAGGATACATGCAAATTCGGGAGAAACTGGCAGAACTTCAGGTATGATAGTGGTTTGTGATGCTTGTTTTTCTTTGCTTAATTTTTTCTGTGGAAAGTCATAAAATTAATAGAAATGTGTTCAGGGTAGAGTGAATACCAAATTCATGCAAACTCCACTTTGGTTTTCTAATGCCAAGGACGATAGAAGTTCGAAAATCTCAAATAGTGTCTAAACTCAAGAAAATATGTGGGCATTAATGACAGAAATGTAATTATTTTATGTCATATTATCAAGATGTCTTTAAGTTGGTATTCTCAATATGTTGGTTCAGGTGCTGGTATAATGTCACATTCATGATTCATCTATAAAGATTCTCAGTTAGTATTCGAGCTGTGAGTTTTTCTTACCTTGGAGTAGAAGCATACTTACTCATTCTTTTGATAATGTGTGAATAACTTAAAAAGTCTTTGTAGAGCATACCATAAGCATTATGGCCTTAAATAAGGTATCTTGTCCGGTATGATATCTTGTCGAAGTTATATTTACTCGTACATATAGTGTATTAAGTTGTCTTAAAAGAGTGCTGAGATTCTTATCGCAACTGGATCACAGCATGTTTGATTTTGAAAATTATAATGATGGTTTATCATTGGCGTGATCTAGCTGTTGGGATTTTCATCTGTCAACAATGTCTAAGTTGAAAATTTGTGGTTGGAGATATTGAAAAATATTGTCAATCAAATTTAGGAGAAGATTGCGAACTTAAAATAGATTAGTCCTGCTCTATTACATCTGAGATATATTTTTTTCTGAGCTCTTGGCTTCCTGTATTCATAAGCAACCTTGATGGCTGTATTTTATGGTAAGGGAAAGGTAGGTGGTCAAGTCTGTGATTCTAAGATGTCTTGGAATTGTTTTTATGGTGACTGAATGCCGAGAATTCAATGGCATAGTTTTGTGCTCTTCAAGATGGACCCCTATCAATTTGTTGGTTTATGGATTTTTAAGGATGCCTACTCAAGAATGCCATAATATTTTTATGACCTTCTTGTTAGCATTAGTCAACTGGAACTTTACTTTGTACCATTTAAAGCATGCTTTTTCAGTAGTTATTTCTGACAATTTGTCAGGAAGAGAGAAACAGGCTTCGAAAAGGTGACCGTCATGATGATCGAAGGTATTATTGTTTGTGTATGCATGCCTGAAATCTTTCATTTTATGTCTTTTTCATTGTGTGTCACTAAGTTAGTGTCTTCCAGATCAAAAGAGCGAAGTAGAGATCGTGAAAGAGAATCCAGCAGAGATCGCTCTCGTGGAGGGAGCCATGATCAAGGAAGGGATTATGACCATCGGAGCAGAGATCGTGACAGGTACTATGATCGGGATCGAGGATATGATAGAGAACGTATAAGAGATTCAGATCACTCCCGTAGTTATGATTCCAGAAGTCGTAACAGATCTCGCTCTCGGTCCAGGGAACGTTCAAGGGATTATGATCGCCACAGGTAGCTCATCCATTATCCATTCTGTTGACAAGTTCTTATACATGTTATTTGTAATAGTTATGATTCTGTTTTACCTTCCATATAATGGTGATGTATAGCTGTATAGTGATTCTTGATGGCACTTTAATTTGTACTGTTCTGGTGTTTAAATAATTCGATTCAACTGTTTGCAGTGAATTCTATACAAAGATCATCTCAATTGAAGTATTGGAGTTTTCATTGTTTTACCATTTGGAAGAAGTAATTAGGTTTTAGAACACTTCTTGTTTTGTTTTTCCTGTTTTATACCCAATCAAAAATAATCTTGAGACTTGAATAATCTGCACTTTGGAGGTCAATAACTTCTTATGTTCATGAATTATGTTTCTAAGATTTCCCTTGCCACATTTCCTTATTCCTTTTGCCAACTTTATGAGATGCTGGAATAGTTTGATCTTGATAAGTATGCCAATGTTTTCTATGTTTTGCAGGCGCTATGATCGTTACTAGAGTTGTCTCTGTTAAGCTGTCGAGTATGAGAAACTGTAGTCCCTGCTAATATCTATGAACTTTAGGGAGGGGAAAGCTTGGCCCTTCATGTTACTCAGTTTTTATTTCAGATGACTGAAAGTATCCACTAATATTGTAGGTCTGCATCTGCTTGATAGATTTAGGAGTTTGATGTTTTGAGAGATATGGTCTTACTATGTTTACATTTTAGCCCTTGCTTGTGATGGAGTCGGTGAAATCGTTCTAGTAGATTTGCTTAATTTGCCCAGATTGATCAGATAGTTTCCAACTTAATGAGGCTCAATTTATACCTGAAATATTCACCTAGTTCAAATTTGTCACGATTGATCGTTAAATTCTGAATTAAATTGCTATTCCGGGTTGTCAGAAGCATCTTTGCTGTACGTGTATATTAGTTAAGCTATAACTAATCCTTATTAAGAGTGCCTAAACTAGAAAATTAAATTAAATTTGACACTTAAGAAAAACAGGGATTCCTGCTAAGCCTTCGCTGAACTGCGGTGGCCTAATGTTGAAGCCAATCAAAGCCCTGCAAGATTGGTCTCTGGCTCGAAGCATATGTTCATTCGACGGGCACGACAGGCGACTGTGGACGGCCTTGATATCCTGACCTCTTACTCTTTACCGTAGGGAAAGGTTCCGACGTCTATGAACAGGTTCGGTGCAATTTAAACATGAACACTAAGTTATGGCCTGTAACGGTCCCTTGCTTGGCGTTTCAGAAGCCTGAGTTCCGTTGCACAGGAGCTGATGTATTGTTCACTTGCACGCCATTCATTATACATTGGATTTGTTCTTTGTTCATTATGCGAAAAGGACACAGAAAAGGTAATCTAATATCAATCACTCCACTATAAACAAAGTAGAAAGTGAGGGGTCAAGACAACCTTTAACAAGATGCTTCAAGACATCATTCCATTTGTAGTGCAACTCATCATAATTAATAGACACACATTACTTACTAGCTTCTGCAATATACAAACTCCAAACCAGTTCTTCCCATTTACAAGAACACGAAAATCCGACACTGCGTCTGAAAGGAACTCGAAACGAACATACATTCGACATAAACTGACGGCAAGCTTGACTTGACCAAACCAAACATTATGGGAACCCAGTAGTTCCCTTCCCATTTCATCTATATCAACGTTTATTACTTCCTGTTTCTTGTACCGTAATGGTAAACTTCTTAGTGCAGACACACAAATCAGGCACTCCGAAGAAGAGGCATAACATCTACTGATTCAATTCTTCAACCTCGTATTGCTTTGACGCTGACATTCTTAATATATCTGCATCTGCATTCTATGAAACTGCCCTCAGGACATCTCCTTGATGATCTTCAAATGCAAGCTTATCAGATTGTTTCTGACAAAAAAACAAAAAAACAAAAAAGATATGTTACAGAAAGTGACAAGGGATCATCTATCCCAGCAGAGTCCTCCTAAAAGATCTTCAGAAGATCATAATATAAGTGCATAAAAGCTGAAGAGAACTAGGTTCATAATCTCAGAAAACAAATTTCGGCATTATCGAGCTACAAGATGGTGTGAGAAGATTACGAATTGATAGGTGGAAAAAACCAGCATCGTCTAAGCTAAACTCAACTAATTTATAATCCTAACACAAGAAGGGCCATTGATGATTCTCAGGATGTCAACAGGTCAAAACACATAAGATACCAAGCTAGTCAATGCAAAAAAAATTCATAGCAAACACACACAAAATCTTCTGAAACTGGAAGGAATCAATTTTCCTTGCAAGAATTCAGAAATCAGAAGTTGATTATGATCTGGAAACTGAAACAAAAGGACATTCTTTTTCAGCACTGTAAAAAGCTGATTAGGTCAAAGAATCAGTCCCAAAAACTAAACAGGCATTACCAAATCAATTAAAGACGATAACTTGCAAACAATTTTATGTAATTCAAGCCAAACAGGATCAAAACCCCATTGAAATTGACGATTTCCCATCTATTCACAGAAACACAAAATCTACCAGAACAAATCAAAGTTATACGAAACAAGCCGAGAAACAGAGCAGGAAAAGGGAAAAGAACACAAACCCTAAACATTTCAAGTCCTTGTAAATTGAGGAGCTCAACACCAAGATCAGCAGCGTTACATTCAATAGGGTTCTCAAACAAAGACGAAGAGAATTGCTTATCAGCAACCCCAACATCAAAGTAAATAACTCCAGAGCTAGGAACATCGACTCGTATACCCTTGACGGGCAACCAAATAAACAGCTCCTGTTGCGACATACCCGATAAGTTTCCGATCTTGCCCAACGATAAGTGCCCAGAAACGTTGAAGTCGTAATGGAGCAAGCTCTCGAACTTGGCGTTGCAGGGCTGAGTTAGGTTAATGTGGAATTCGCCTGTTGAAGGGTCTAGTGAGTAGTCGGTCACGCCCTTCGGGAGGAGGCCAATCGGGAGGCCGTTGCGTTGCAGGTGGTCGTAGATGGACGGCTCAGATTGGGCGAGAAAGAGAAGGAAGCTCAAGGAAAGTGAGAGAAAATAAATGCAGGGACCCATCACCGAATCAGTCAGATCTCGTAACCAGAGAGAGATAGAGAGAGAGGTTTTGGGTTCTTTAAGGTTTCGATTGTGTTAAGGTTGGAGGATCCTAAATACGGGATTTTATATATGTCACAGGTTGTCCTAATTAAGTAACGAACTGGTTCTTTAGGGTTAGTTTCGCTAAAAAATCCCGACTTCTTGGAACTAAAAGTCCAACTAATAACCACCACAGAACATCGACTCCATGTTCTTCCGCAAGTATTGGAGCCATTCTTGAAGCTGTTTAGATCATTATCCAACTCAGACAAGGAGTTGCAAGTGAATAGAGTACGACATAAGACTAGAATTATGGGTGTTAAAAGATTCAATCTTTTTCAGGTTTTCAAACCATTTTCTTTTGTCTCTGCCCGTCTTCACATCTGATCAGACTAAGAACAAAGGGTTGGCCTTACCTTAAATGATTGAATATTTATTCAGTTCAGACATTGATATCAATAATCACACACATCAAGACTCCAGTAATTATGAATGTGTCAGAAGTTGTCCGAATTAAGGTAAGGAACTGATTCTTTAGGGGTTTAGTTCCATTAAAATAATCCCGACTTCTTGGAACCAAAGGGTAACTCCTATCTACTGCAGAACATCAAGGGAACTCCTATCTACTGCAGAACATCAACTTCCTGTTCTTCCGCAAGTATTAGAGCCGCTCTTGAAGCTGTTTACATCATTATCCAACTCAGGCAAGGACTTTGCAAGGGAATAGATTAACAGCGTTAGACTAGAATTATGGGCTGTTAAAATATATAATTATTTTTAAGGTTTTCAAACCATTTTCTGTTTTCTCTGCTAGGTTTCATATCTGATCAGACTAAGAACAAAGAATTGGTCTTGCCTTCAAAGAATGAATCTTTATTCAGTCCAGACATTGATAACAACAATCACACACATCACGTTACATAAAGCTACAAGTTTTCCTAACTGAACTTTCCAAAAACAGTCCCCTTGGAGGTCAAGCCATGAAGGTTCAATCACAAACAAAAAGTAAATCCAATTCACTAAAAAGAAACTGAAGCTAAACTGTGTTTTTATCAAAAAGACTAATTGGCTGGTCATCTTCTATAAGGGAAGGATCTGAACTACAGATCCTGACTGATCAGCCCAACTTTGAATTTGACTACAACGAAAAGCCCATAGAATCATAACCCAAATATTGGATGGGACTAAACTTCTCCCTCCTCCGGCCGCCATTCCAGAATCTTAAGAAATCAAACTCAAGAAGATAGTGCGACGGCGCCGGTAATACAAACTTCCAAGTCTCCTTTTTACGCGTTCCAAACCCAAATGCACGACCACCCCACCAGTTAATCATCTTTAAACTTCATCATTCAATACATTTTCATACAACAAGTATATGATTAAACGTGCAGGAATATCCAAGTTTGCTGATTGAAAGCCAGTTTTTGCAAAGGATTAGTTACAGGGTAAATGATGTTTTAATCTCATCTAAAGCAGATCCCAAGTTGATTACAGATATAGATATTTATAAATATGAAACTCCATCCTACGTAGGTGTCTTTCTGTGAATTTGATATGTATTCATCGATCGTCCTCTTCTTTTGGTATTCCAAATTACATGATTTTTGTTATTTTAATTGGACATATAAAATCTTAATTATAGTGGGATTCAAAAATTATGGTTGTCACACTTGTGGTTGTGAAAGAATTCTACACTATATCGGAGTTTATTATCATGTTGATATTGGAATTGTTTTACTACCGGACATGTTAGAAATTACTGCTGGATTTGTAGATTTTATAGATAGAAGAAAATAAAGGAACTTGGACGTTGTTTTATTGCATGGCTGAAATAGTTCTTAATTGTTAGAAAAACAAACACTGCGGCACTCTTATATGATTGGGTTAATAGCACAGTGTGTTATGTGAGACAAGTTGATTGTGCACATCTCCTAATTACTGTAGAAGTCTATCAAAGAGTGAAGTACGTAAAAACTAAGTGGGAGTATATGTGTGGCAACTAAGTTGAGTTGCGTATGTGGGATAGAGTTCAAATGTTTTAGTTGTTCAATGATATAGTGACTGGTGGTATGGGTGTACCTAGGAATATTATAGCTGAACAACCTTGGGTGCGATAGAAGCCACGGTAAAAATAGCTACGATGAAGTGGGTTAGCCTATTATTTTATTCAAGACGTCTTCATCTGTGTTGTGCGATGTTTTGTGAGAACAATACCGTGGGCTTCATAAATTGTCTATACTTTCATATGGTTTAATTGAAGCTGTTAAAGTTGGGATGGATTGTTTCAATTGAAGAATTATTTCGAGAGGCTGAAACCATAGGGAAGTCTTTCTCTTTTGTCTCAAGTATATTGTCATTCAGCTCATAGTTAATTTAGTACTTGATTTATTTTTTTAATCATTGTTTGAGTTAAAGTAGTTAGAAAAATTCTCTGAAGAGGTTAACACGAGTTAGTCGTGTTATTGGGTGTGAAATTCTTTCACGGGAAGTGAGGTTGAGAGATAGTGTCAAGGGTTGAGTGGTGTCGGCTCAATAAAGCCTTGGGTAAATCTATTGTACTTCGGTGAAAGTATTAAGCTGGATGAGCACCCTGCAGACGTAGACCATGTGTGTCGAACTGCGTTACCAAATTTTCAGTGTTGATTTATTTTTTGTTCTCTTAATTTTTTCTGTTTTTTTTGTTTGCTAGAAACGAATCGAAAGTTTGTGAAACTACTACCCCTTCGGTTTTTCAATTGGTATCAGAGCGGATCGCCGTTTTAGAACTTGTTAGTAAGTTGGTGCAGATCCTAGACAGAGCTGTAGACTTTGTAGACAGAGCTGTAGACTCTGATAGGTTTTTGATAATGTACATTGATGGATGATGATGTAATGCTACAATGTACATATTGTTTATGAAATGAATGAGGAGGTATGGCCGGATATTACCGGAGGTTTGTCAAGGGGTTCTCTCTGATTTCAACCCCTATAACAAAACTTTTGAGAAAGAACATGTCTTTCAGATGGAATGATGAGTGTCATAAAAGTTTTGAGGAGCTGAAGCATTGACTGACTATAGCACCGGTGTTAATCATTCCATCAGGAACTGGAGGATATGTGGTGTATAGTGATACTTCGCATCAAGGATTGGGATGTGTGTTAATGCAGTATGGAAATGTGATAGCCTATGCATCGAGACAATTAAGGTCTCACGAGATTAATTATTCGGTACATGATTTAGAGCTAGCTACAGTTGTCTTTGCTCTAAAGATATGGAGACATTATCTGTATGGAGAGACATTCCAAATTTATACTGATCACAAGAGTTTGAGGTATTTGTTGAGTCAGAAGGAGTTGAATATGAGACAGAGGAGATGGCTAGAATTGTTGAAGGATTATGACTGCACGATTGAGTATCATCCAGGGAAAGCTAATGTGGTGGCTGATGCTTTGAGCAGAAAGTCTAATACTAGTATAGCTCAGATTCAGACATCAAGGTTACCTAACTTGATTCATTTGAGAGCACTGAATGTGGAGTTGAATCTGGAGCAAGATGAGGCCTTGATCGCTACATTGAAGCTGAGGCCGATGTTACATGATGGTGAAGATTATAGAGAAAGTGAAGATGAGTCCAGATGCCGAGTTTGAGTTGAGGGATAAGACCTTGTGGTTGAAACAGAGGCTGTGTGTGCCTAATGTGGATGATATGAGGAAAGAAATTCTAGAGGAAGCTCATATGACCGCCTATGCTATGAATCCTGGTACCACCAAGATGTATAACACATTGAAGCAACATTTCTGGTGGCCAGGAATGAAGAAGCAAATGGCAGAGTATGTTTCTAAGTGTATGACATGCCAACAGGTTAAGGCTGAGCATCAAGCTCCAGTAGGGAAGCTACATTCGTTGCCTATTCCAGAGTGGAAATGAGAACGAATTATCATGGACTTCATTATAGGATTGCCTAAGACTCCTAGGCAGAACGATGCTATATGGGTTGTAGTGGACTGATTGACTAAGTCGGCCTATTTCCTATCAGTAAGAGAGAATAACTCACTAGATCAGTTGGCTCAGAGATATGTAAATGAGATAGTTTGACTGCATGGGGTTCCGGTGTCTATTGTATCAGACAAGAATCCCAGACTTACTTCGAGATTCTGGAAGAGCTTACAGTTAGCTATGGGTACAAAGTTGAACTTCAGTACTGCATTTCATCCTCAAATCGATGGACAGAGCGAGAGGACAATCAAGACTGTTGAGGATATGCTCAGAGCATGTGTAATGGAGTTTCTAGGAGCATGGGATCAGTATATAGCTCTGATCAAGTTTGCTTATAATAACTACTATCACAGTAGTATCAGGATGGCACCGTATGAGGTATTGTATGGCAGAAAATGTCGATCGCCTCTATATTGGGATGAAGAAGGCTTGAAAATGGTAGAAGGCCTAGAGTTGATACAAGATACGATAGATAAGGTGAAACTGATCAAAAGTAGAATAAAAGCAACTCAAGATAGACAGAAGAGCTATGTGGATCAGCACCGGAGGGATATAGAATACAGTGTAGGAGACAAAGTGTTTCTGCTGAGGTTCGGTAAAAAGGGTAAGTTGAGCCCTAGATACATTAGTCCTTATGAGATCATTGAGAGGATAGGACCATTGGCATATAAGTGAGCTTTACCGAGTGAGATGTCTCAGACACATAATGTATTCTATGTGAGTATGCTCAGGAGCTATCGGTCAGATCTGATGCATGTGTTACCAGCTCAGGAGATTGAAATAGTTGGTAATCTAAATTATGTTGAGGAGCTGATTAAGATAGTGGGATATCAAACAAAACAGCTCAGAAATTGAGTAATTCCATTAGTGAAAGTCCTTTAGAAGAATCACTCGAGTGAGGAAGCGACTTGGAAAACGGAGGAGCACATGAGGAAACAACACCCCTATCTTTTTGATCAATCAGATAAGAATTTTGAGGACGAAATTTATTAAAGGGGGAGAAAATGTAACATCATATTCCCATACTAAGGGTTAGACCCTAAAATACGGTACATGTGAGATCAATGAGAGATTAAGAAAAAAATACATTTTCATGCTCATGCATAATGTTAGCATACACGCATGTGAATTTGAATTTTTGCACACATTAAAATGACTGTACATGCAGTCATTGACATTTCCGAGTATAATTGATCTATAAATGTGATTTTTGATATGAATTGTGGTTTTTTATTTATTGGAAATTGTTATGGAGCGTATAAATGTTGATCTAGAAATTTTGGCGAAATTTAGAAAATTTCTAAATTTTTGGGTAAATTTTAAACTAGGAAAAATGCCAAGTGACATGACAATTGATGAATCGAAGTAAAATTAAGAGTCAAATGGTAGTGAAATTTTTTATAAATGGCTTTGGGATTTAATGATATATATCATTGAAATTTGGAAACAATTGGAGTAGAAATTGAGGTTAAATAGACTAGTTTTTAAAAGAGGTCCAAATGGGGCCATAAGAAAGTGACAAGTGGCAGTGACAAGTGTCACCACCACTCGCCACCACTCCCCCACTCACTAAACTTCACCTTTTTATTTGAAAGACCAAATTAAATGTTGTCTTTCACTTACTTTTCTCTCCCTCTCTTCGTGAGCTTCATCTTCTTCTCTTCTTCATGATTTTTGCTTCTCCAACCTCCATACAAGTTGAACCTAGCCTTCTTTTCTTTCACTTGCTACTCTCACCTTGTTGTCTTCTTTATTCTCACAAAAGACCCAACCTAATCACTCTTGGATGATGATGTACGTGGGTTGTCAACAAAGCTAGGGTTGATGTTCTCTTAAAGGATTTGGAGCTAAATCAAGTAAGTAACATGTTGATCTTCATGGGTTAATGTAATGGGACATTATGATGAGTAATTTAAGGTTTTGTTTTGAATATGAAATTCCTTAAGTATTTTCATGGGTGTTTGATTTATAATGAGGTTTTTGTCAAAAAAAATTGAATTTAGTGAGCTAATATTATTCATGACTTAAGGATGTGTGTGGATGAAGAGGTAATGGAGTTATGTTTTACTTTGGTGTTATAAATGGTGTATGAAAGTGTATAAAAATGTTGAATAATGAAGAAATGAATTTATGCCTTGTTTTTGTATTGATGATGGGTTAGAGCTAACATGATTATAAAAATGGTGATGGAAGAGTGATGATTTGTTGATAATTGATAAGTTGTTGTTAATGAGATGATATGCCAATTTTCTGTTTTAATGCTTAAAACACATGACTTTTTGAGTAGTTGTTACATGGATGAACTAGATTGAATTTGATGTTAAAGAAAGGGTTAATGTGGTGTCTTGAAATGAGGTAAATTAGTATGAAATTTTATAAGTAAAATGAAGGTGTTAGAGAAATAGAAAGTGTACAGAAAATTGGTGATGAGAGAGTATATGAATATGTCCTGTTTTTGTGGTTAAGGTTAATGCCTTGTATAATTTGTTTTGGTGAATGTTTAAATTGGTAAGTGAGGTAAGAATAAAGAGGTTATGAACTTGAAATGATGGATTTTGATAATGAATGGTTTGATGTTTAGGAATGAGACATAGTATGGAAGGAGATTGGATTTTCATGAATGATGAGATTAAGTTTGAAATGGTAAGTTAAATTAGTGGAAGTTGATAGTTTAATGCAATCAAATTGGTATTTGAATTAGTATGTATTAATGTTGAATTAGATGTAGGAATGAATAGGAAATAATGAGGATATAAGTTAGAAAGGTAGACTAAGCAAAAAAGATGAATTAGGATGAAATTGATGATGAGGAGTGCTGGAATTATGTTAGATGTAGTGTTTTTACTGAACATGCATCTGTAATTTAGACATATCTTAATCTGTGGACATCCAAATGAGATGATTTTTAATGTTGAAAAAAATTAGAGACATATGGCTACAATTTTTATGAAGAAATCAAATTTTAATTCTGTCCCTAAGAGTCTTGAATTTTGACTTGAAGTTAATTATTGGGTTTTGTCTCTGTTTTTGAATAGTCTGTGGTATTTTGTGTATAACTTTCTGAATACTGAACCAATTAGTATGAAATTAGGTTTGTTAGAAACTTAAGACATAGAGAAATATTGTTTTAGGAGAACTCATTGCTTAAAACCCTCAATATCAATGTCAAAATGGCCATGCAAAATTGACCAAAAAGTTATCTTGAGAAAAACCTGGAAAAAGAGTGACCTGGAGATTTTAAGGTTCTGTCACGATCATGATTGTAAAGCCACGATCATGGCCTGACAAATGTGGTTCTGTCACGATCGTGACAGGGACTGCACGATCATGGCCCAACCTATTGATGAGAAGAATCGTCTTTTGAGTGAATTATGAACCTATTAATGCTAAGGTGTTCCCATATGAGGTATTTAGGCCTAAATAAGATCTTGAATGAACTTAGTTGATGATGAATGAGGTGATTAAAGTGAGTAAAGAGTATTAGAGATTAAAGAACGATTAAAAGGTGTTATTAGTTGATTTTGAGATGTGAATTAAGAAAAGATACTCAGGATTGTCATTGAGCATGCATTGTACATAGTTCATATGCACATTTGTGCATAAATGAATACTTAAGATTGTGCAATTATTAATGTGTGGGCAACGTGTGTATTGCATACTATTGATGTGCAGGATAAAATGTCCACATCTAAACATTTCCAGATCTGGGAAGCAAATGTTAATCTGGAGCGTACTATGAGTCGACCTAGATGGTCTCATTTTATTGTTTGTTCTGATTTTAATTTCTACATTGAATGACTACGGTTATGATTATTATGCAATGTAAATATGTTTGATATAAATGTGATTTGCCTATGTTGATGCCCAACAATGAAGGTCCGAGACTTGATGCATGAATGTGATATTGAAGTGTTACTCGTATATGAATGTGACGAAATAAATGTTGCTCAATAATTATATTAAATGTCGGACTAAGGTCCGATGATAAATGTGATCCGAATGTGAATGTGCAGTCGTGTGATTGGCTGAGAATATGAGAATGTGATGCATTCCATTAAATGAATGCATGAAACATAAAAGTCGTTGTGACCGGAGTAGCCACTGAAAATGAGCTTAAAGTTCAGATAGTGAAAAGGAGCTTAAAGCTCAGAAAGTGTATAAGAGCCAAAGGCTTACTATGTAAAATGAGCCCGATATCCCCAACGGATATGTGACAGTTATTGATGAGCTCGGTATCCACAATGGATATGGGACAGTTATAGGCACTCGGTTACAACAATAACAAATTGAAAGTGAGTCTCATAAGCATTACATATGCATTTGATGTGAAGGATGTGAATAATTTGACTGATTTCTGAATGTGAGATATGTTCAAGTGAATGTGAAATTATGTAGATATGTGAACTGGATGTGTTATGTGATTGAATGAGCCATCGAGGATGGTCACTCACTGAATTTGCAAAACTCACCCAAAATTTGCAATAATTTTTTTCAGGTTCAGAAGAGTTACCCTGTTAGGCTAACGGGAGTACAGACACTGCATTCGAGTAAGAGATAGGGGGTTGGGATCAGTTCGCATCTACATTTGTATCTCTTTATTTTTATTTGTAATAACTTTCCAAATGGAAAATGTTTGTAAATGATTTTGTAATGAAATAATAATTTATGAATTTAAGTATTTTGTATCTGTAATGGGCCCTAATGACTAATGAAATTCGGATGATTTGTGAAATGATTGTAACCCTTGTGTATGTAAATGATTTCGTAATGTAATGATTGTAACTCTTGTAAATGAAAATGTTTATGAATAAAAATGGGCCCGATTTGTTTATTGGCCTTCCGCAATATGCATGCATTGTTTCAAAAAAAAAAAGAAATTTTGTATTAAATTTGATTGACTGACTGATCTAGCATGCCACTCTTGCTGGGTACATAGTCGAATATCACTTAAGATGTCACGTACATGTCTTGCAAGAGTGGGGTGCTACATTCATAACAATCAAAGTTTTTCCTTATATATAAAAGCAGGGCTACAGTACATTTTTCTCATATATGTATATATAAAGAGATTCCTACCAAACTTTTTTCGTATATTTTTATATACTTATACGCACCAAATATTTTTTAAATTACACACATGTTTATTGAATTTTTTTCCATATATATACACACATAGCTACCAAAATTTTTCATATATATACACACATGCCAACCAAAATTTTTTCTTACATATATGTATAAAAAAAGTTTGGCAACCTAAATTTTTTTCCTATATATGTATATACAGAAACATGGAACCATATATATATATGTGACACCAAACTTTTTTCCTAAATATATACACATATAGTTGCCAATTTTTTTCCAATATATACATAAATGGCTACAATTTTTTCTTCCTATATATACAAGTATGGACCTCTAAACTTTATATATACATATATACACACACACACACACGATCCCCCAACTTTTTACTTATATATACACAAGGCCACCAAATTTTTACTTATATACATGTACACGTTGCAAAATACATGGCTACCAAATTTTTTCTTATATATACATATTGCCAAATATTTTTCCAATTTATACAAACACATGGCTAATGAACTTTTTCCTATTTATACATATTCACATGTAGCTACAAAACTTTTTTTTTCTATATATATGGACACATGGCTAGCAAAATGTTTTCTTATATATATAAACAAATGGCCACATGTTGTTTATATATATATCACATGTGATCATCAAAATATTTTCCTAAGTATAAACACACATGAAAATAAATTATTTTTCCTATATATATACAAATAAGGCTACCAAATTTTTCACCACTATATATAAGCAAACTTGGCTACCAAAATATTTTGCAATAGATATATACACATATTACTACCAAAACTTTTTCCTATTTATATACATACATGGAAACAAAATTTTTCATAGATATTTTAACAAGTGGCCAACAAAATTTTCCAATATACACACAAATGGTTACAAAACTTTTTTTTCCTATATATATACATACATGACAACTAAAATTTTGTTAATATATATACACATAAGAGCATAAAAAAATTTATGAATATATATAAACACATAGTCTTTAAACATTTTCTCTATATATATACACATATGAAAACCAAAATTTTTCCCCGTGTATGTACGCGTGCGTGTATGTGCGTACGCGCGGGTGTGTGCATGCCTGTCTCTCTTTATGACTACCAAACTTTTTTCCTTTATATTTATGACCATAAATTTTTTTCATATATATAAACACATGGCCATCAAACTTTTATCATATATATATATACACACATACAAACACATGGTTTTGAAATTTTTTTCATATATATAAACACATGGCCATCAAACTTTTATCATATATATATATATACACACACATACACACACATGGTTTTGAAATTTTTTTCATATATATATATATATATATATATGTGTGTGTGTTCACACTTCTGACTACCGAACTTTTTTCCTATATATATACACAAATGAAACTCTTCATCGTGTTTGATTAATGTCAGTACAAAAACTAAATTGTATGGCTACGTAGGTGTCGGTCTTTAAACTTGATATATATTCATCGATCGTAAGTCCTCTTCTTTTGGTATTGCAAATTACATGATTTTCAATCCATCTTCTCTTAAGGTACAGTTAAGAGATATCGACTTCAAAGGTTTATTTAATAGAATGCAACAGTTGCTGATCAACCATTTTCTTTCTTTATCGTACATAGTATTCCCCATCCTCACAAGAACATATATACATACACCTTCCTATAACATTCAACAAACTGTGTTTTAGGATCAAGGTTTCCTGTCCGAACAAAACCAACAAAACACAGTTTGTTGAATGTTATATATTCTGAACCAGTTTCTTCAAGCCGTTAATTAGAAGGGATGAATATTCATATATGAGGATGGTTACATGCATGGTGGGTTTGGAAAGGTGATGGGCACTTCCCCTGGTATTATTTCACCTTTATCAGATTCACAAGTTTACTGACTAGGTTTAGTTGTCAAGGTTTTCTGTTGAAAGTTGCATCTCATCAGGATGTTAAAGGAGACAATATTGATCGGAAGCTGTCTATCATCAGAAAACGTATGTCCCCAATCTCCGATAGGTTCGTCTTCATCCATTTGCAGTTTTACTTATTTTTTTCAACAAAAAAATGGAACAATTAAAGTCTTTGAATGCATTTCAGAAACTCAGAAACTATAAGCAAGAAAGATAAGAGATGATGTGAAAGATATAGGTCAAGTTCACATCTTTTTTCTTCCTCTCCATAACAGTGAAGCTTGATTCCATATTTTCCATATAATATAAATTGCTGCTACAAACTTAGAAACTATGTACCACTATAGAAACTATGTACCACTATCATCAAATCCAAGTTTGACACCATGTAAAAATGGAGTAGCTCCTTCTTGGCTAAGAAATTTCCAGGTGATGTACTACTATATATGACTATATATCATGCATGAAATTCCATACCAAGTCAATGCTTTTTTTCTTACCTCTTGCTTCAAGTAATTGATCTATAACACTATCATTTAGGCCAAGAATTCAAATTTAACTGCTAAACAATAATTTTCTATTTTCATATCCGTACTTTAATTAATATTTTATACTTATTAGTCGGTCAAGTAAAAGTCTCTTCTCCATATGGTATCATATTATCATTGTCCAATTTTCTCATTCCCAGTCTTTGTTTTTTACAAGAAAACGGTGGAAAATGTAATCATTATCATGTGCTGTGTAGATTTTATGTATACATAACACTTTGTGTCTACATTTAATCTATCATTGTCCACATCGTTTATAAGAACAACAACAGCTTCTTGCTTCCTTTGCTTTTGTTTATGTTTACTTTCATGTTAATTACTTCCGAATAGTTTGATTTGTTTCATGTCAAAGGTTGCGGCAAAGAACCATATTTCCATCTTGACTAATTAAAGTCAAGATTAAAACTAACCCGTTAAATAATCTTCGTTCGATTTAAACTAATTTTTATTTTAATTCTTAATTATTACATTGTTAAATTGTTACATAATTTTTATTATATTTTATCCAAAATGACATGATATATATTAACACTTTTAAGTTTTAAAATGATGTCATTTTTTAATTACGAATAAACAAAAACCTAACATTATATAGCAGAAGGAGTTATATATATAATAACAAAACAATAAAGACTACAATGAAGATAGATTTAATCTAAGGTAAATTCGATGTAATTAACCCGAGCAATAATCAACTAAAAAGGGTTAATTAGTTAATAAAAAAGTTAAAAACTAATTAAAAGAGTCACTATTTCTTTGAAATTGGAATTGGTCAAGCTATTCTGTTTATCATGTATGAATTTATGATTTTGTGTATAGGCTATGATATTTTATAATATTATATATGTGTATATATATGAATTTCATTAATTAATTAGATTACCAAGTGAAGCTCATGAGTGGTTAATGTAAATTTATTTCCATAGTTCTAATTAAGAAAAAGATATAATTGAAGTAGAAAACCTTATGCAAATGTTTCATGTATATATAAGTATGGTAGGGTAGAATTTTGGAGTCATGCATCAAGATTTTAACTAAGATATCACCAAGTGAATGCATATTAGGGTTCTCAAGTCAATATTAGGGATAGGAATTTCTTTTCAACCTTTTACTACATGTTAATTAATATTGAATAATTAATAGCAAAACTCACATTTATATAAAACAAATAATAAAATAATTTAAATTCAGAATGATCTAATTATATTTTTAAGTTGTTATTAGAATTATATTGGACCTCCGACATATAATAATGGAGTTTGCTTTTATTCTGAACTTTCAGCAGCCAAAGAACCAACAATTTGGTTTCTTCTGATAATTTCTAGCCCTAACTCTTACATCTTCTCTAACATTTAGAGCTGAAGCTGCAGATAGCGAACATCCATTGAGGTTCGTGGCAAAAGTGGAAGCCTCCTTCCATGGTGCAACTGTTGGTTTGAGCGAAACTGACTGACAAACTTGGCGATGACTGTTTTCTGAACCCAAGAACACAGCTTCTGAACCATATCGTATAGTTCCACCATGGAAACCAAAAGGTAGGATACGTATAGAGCATAACGCATCGATTCAGGAAACAGTATCAGAGCCAACGATACCAACGAGAGGGAACTAGAAAATGTCATGATGCAGCGACTAATAGAAGCATAAGTCGATGACAATGTCTGCTCAGCAAGAAACGCCAAGCAATAAACGAGTAAACTAACGATAGAAGCCATGGTCGTTAAAGGGTGAGTCTCAAAAGGAGTGATGAACTTCCCTTGGTACTTAATCTCGATGAAGTTGAGAAGTACAGGAACAAGAAAGACAAGAATGGCATGACGGGAGCTAGATGACAACGTTTGGTGTCCAAAGTTACATCGTAACATGTTCAAGGTAAAAATACAAGGAAGCTGTCTTCCCGAAAAGAGACATCCAAGTTGTTGGTAAAGAGATGAAACTCTTCTTGAAGCATTTGACATTTTCTAAGATGTTTATGTCTGTCACTAAGCATAAGGAAAGTTACCAGTATGTGATAAACAAGTACTACCAACATTAATTGGAAGACAGATTTTGAAGGTTACAAAGTAACAAGTTGAGTGACTTATATAGGACTCTGGAAATTTGTAACCCTCCCAAGTTCAGATTGATTTAACAACAACTCTAATTCTGATATAACGTCACAAAACCCTTTATTGGAAAATCTAAGCCCTAGATCTTCATGCTTGTCCTCTTCAAGGAGGCAACATTAAGCTCCTGATTGTAAATGGACGGTGTAGTGTAATGAGTAAGTATAGACCATGAACCAGATTCTAACAACAAGGGCTTGTTGGTGGGTTGAGTCGGTTGCTTTTGAGCATTTCAAAGACTTGTTTCATATATTCTCCATAACTTTAGAGGACTACATGCATTGATTGGTCAGGAAATATATAAAAAATTACAAACCCCACTTCCTAAAACACTAGCAATAACCCTATCAGATGCTTCAAGGTTTTGGTTTAGGTTTATGACAGACACTTACTGATGAACCAACATTATATATAGTATGTATATCTTCCATTTCCATATTTTTCTAAGCTCTGGGCTTAGTCAGAAACAGAAATAACAAGTTCCGTATCAATTGTTGATATTGTTTTAAGAAAGATGTGGCTTAACATTTGACTGAACTCTCTACTGGTATGCGAGTGAAGTCAACTTTCTTCATGTCTTGGAACTACTTCACTTAGTTTCAACTTTTCATTATTGCAGATGATTCGTGTATAAGATACTGCAGTTTTCTTGTTTGTTTTTTTTTTATTATTCATATAACTATAAAGCAATCTGAATCCTGAAATGCTTGCTAGCTAGAATAGCACTAAACTTGAACCCACCTTTCACTGGCTGTTCCATGTAGATTATACAGTCATTTGAAACATTTCTGCATTAGAATATTGCAGTCAAACAAAAAGGGGAATATTGGTTTCTTAAGTAAGATTACAGAGAATGTATATACGTGGACTTGTTAGTGTACTGTCCACCATGATCTGTCCTTCCAAGCAATGTCAAATAGGGTAAGATCCTGTGTCTTGCTTTTTCTGATTCTCCACATCTTTGCACCAACCTCATAAAACATCTTACTTTGCTTTCCTTTTCTCTTACATGAAACCACTCGGATCACTCCTTAAGAACTCATTATAACATAAAAAGTGGTGGGTAAGCACCAAAAACAGAACATATTGACCATTTCAAGAGAATGGAATTGGTGATTCGTCTGTCCACTATGTCGTCTTTTAAGAAATCATTTGACATTAACTATCTCTTGTTGGACTTCAATCGGTTGGAAAAACAAGTGTACAAGTGGAACAACTTTTACCAATCCAACCAGAAGCTGTTAGTACGTTTGACGCACACACAAATGAAGAAAAAAAAAGGGGTAATGTCATGGTATTCATCATTCATGTCTTGTAAAAATGTTCCAGGGCCTGACTACATATGAGATGTACGATATTGGAGACAAGTCAGTTTTTAGACGATTGATGATCATCCAGGGCCTGTGCAGATGAAATTGATACTGGAGCCCTTACAATAACATAACCTGTAAAGATGCAACATTATAGACAGGGAGGCTATTTTAGGGGCTAAGTTCTCAACCTATTACAATTTTTTTCCGCTGAGAGAAAAAAAAGGAAGTTTTGGTATAGGACACCCTGTCGTCGCACTTGACGGGGTGGATTACGTGCATAACACCCCGCTATAGTACTTGGCGGGGTGGAACACTTGGCAAATACGTGGAATGGAGCTGCAGGGGGTGGCGCCAAGTGGCCCAACCTGTCATGCAAGATGGCGGGATGGCCAAAACACCTGCTACACTGCAGCTTTTTCGTGCGACGTGTAGTTTTTCACAAAGCCAGTAATAATGCTGGCTCTCTTGCTTTGACCACCGAAGCTCTCCCTTATCCTTTTCTTCTCATTTTCTTCTTTGCTTCTTTGACTCAGATCATGATTCAGAAGATTGTTCAGAACATGATCAAGCAGAGACCAGCTATCAACCCGTCCATGTAGATGCCGAATGGCAACAAATTTATCTTCCGACAGCATTTGAATGGCCATATGAAATTAGAAATGCTCTAACATATGACGTTATATCGCGAGGATATTATGGCTATCACATAAGTGTTTGAAATGAAAGCGACCTGAACATTACTAAGGGATTGTTATTCCTTACAAAACAACTCTTGCATAAAATTATTAGATTGTGACACATACACCACAATAGATGTACAGTAGTGATTTTATTTAATGTTGTAAGCCGATAGAAAATTATTAAGTATCTAATGCAATAAAATTAGTTTACCTTTTTTAATAAAAGTTGACTTTAAATATTTTCATTTTTCAAATGTATTATATTATAAAATTTATAAAAAATTAAATTAAGTCAAAATAGTTTTAATACAGGAAAAACATAAAAAAAATAAAAATTTTATTTCAAAATTAATTTGTATAGATGTTCTAAACCCTAAATAAAATTAAACCCTGAAATAAAAAAACTTTTAATGCTAAAAAAAAGAAAACTCTAAACTAAACTAAATCCTTAAAAAAAGTTTTTACCTTAAAAAAAAATTTGGCCCTAAAAAAAAAATTTCAGTTGACTCATCCCGCTATCGTGCATGACGGGATAAACAAAGTGTCCACCCTGCCAAGTGCTACGGCGGGGTGTTGTACATGTACTCCAACCCTGCCATCAAAATTAGCAAGATGTCCTGTATTCAAACGTCCCTTTTTTTTTTTAGCATATACCATGGATTGAAATTTTTTTTTGTAAAAAATCGAGAATTTAGCCCATTTTAGGAGGGATGTTACTCATTGACGGGTGGCGGTACTGTGCTATTTCTGTACCAAAACCGGTACGGGCTTCTGCACAAAATTCGCAACTTTAAAATGAACACATGTTGAGGAAATCAAACAGAATTGAAATCTTCAAAACGTCTCCAGCTTCTTTATTTACATCGCAGATATGAGATCGCACAAAGCCATAGATAGCTAGCCACAACCCAAAAAGAAAGAAAAAATAAAAGAAATTATAAAAATAACGAACTTAATACTACTGTTACTACATCATCATCATCAAGGTAATCCCTGAACAAACTAATAACGGAAGGAGCTAAAGGAGGGGGGGCCACTAGGAGGACTCTCATTCTTTTCTCTACTGTGTTGTTACACTCTTTGCAAGATTGCGAGGTTGGTCTACATTGTAACCCCTTAGAACTGTCAGATGATATGCCAGCAACTGCAAAACCACAATGATATGTTTTGTGTAAATTAATGTTTATTAATTCTTGGAGTCCAACACACCTGAGAAAATTGACGAAATATGCATTTGTTTACTGGTAATCATTTGGTGAATGGTTTCGACTTGTGTTTACGGTTATATTCGCACTTAAACCGATAATATACATGATTCCACATAAACGTGAGCGAAAAGAGTACCTGTAATGGAATAATGTTAACTACAGGCTGAAGGCAGTCCTCAACCTGAGGCACTTCAATTATTCTACAGGATCCCCCAGGGCACACAGCTGCAGCATCTCCTTTTGTGCACATCACTATTAAGCGGCCTTTACGAGCATGAAGTTGCTGAATGACTGACTGCTGCTTGCTGTCAGCAACAAGAAGAGGTAAGCCCTACCTCTCACGAAGCGTATTATACCATTGTTAGGGCAAATAACTAACCTGAAGCAGGCGTCACGAGTAGCAATCACAATTATAGGAAGATGTTCATCGACTAATGCCAAAGGGCCATGCTTCATTTCACCGGCGAGCATTCCCTCACTGTGCATCAATGCTACTTCCTTCACTTTGAGTGCACCCTCCAATGCTGTTGCATAGTTATATCCCCTCCCAAACACAAGAAGCGACTGCTCAGCAATCAAAAGTTTTGCAAGATCCTTCATTTCTTGGTCAAGCTTCAGCACATCTCTCACTTTACCTAGAAAACCAAAAGGAAATGCATAAAAAACTACTTCATCAAGTTTTACATAAATGTCAACAATGTACAGAAAACTGATCAAGCAGAGTTACAGACACTTACCTGGCAAATCAAACAGCCCATCTATAATCGCTTCTCTCCTTGGCTGATTAGATATTGTGTCATCTCCAATTGCTAGAGCTAACATGGCCATAACTACTATTTGACTCGTGTATGCCTGTTGAGTATTGGTGTTAGCATTACTCAATTATGACGCTACATAGTATGGGCTAAGAGCAAGTGAACGAAACATTTCACCTTTGTACTTGCTACCCCAATTTCTGCACCAGCATTTATATGCACACCGCAATGTGTATTCCTGGCTATTGCACTACCAACGGTATTCGTTATGCCAACACATAACGCACCATTTTCCAAGGCATACTCCAAAGCTTGTAATGTATCTGCAGTTTCACCAGATTGACTGACAAAAACTGCTGTATCTTCTCTGTATATAGGTCCTTGCCTATCCAACAGATCACTAGCAATTTCCATAGTGACTGGGACACCTATGTTTTGTAGAGTCAAGTAAACCAGAACAATGAGAAACAGAGTGACTATTTAGACCGTGCTGGTTTACTGTCTTTAAAGGAAACAACACTCACCAGAAAGTTCTTCAAGGATAGGTCTTGCAGCTAGGGCAGCATTATAACTAGTACCACAACCAATGAAAACAATCCGCCGGCTTCTCCTAATTGTTTTAAGGTGATCCTTGAGTCCACCCAAAAGAACAGATTTAGCTTTGCAGGAGCCTCCACGTATAAGCCTCCCCCTCATGGTGGTTGTTAGAGACTCTGGTTGTTCATGAATTTCTTTCTGCATATAGTGCTCATAATGTCCTTTATTGATTTGTTGAACTTCCATTTCAAGAACTGATAATGCTCGTTGCACGGATGCAGGTCTAGCAAGCCCATCCCCAAGTCTTCCTTTTCCATTGTCAAACTTTAGAATTGATACATTTCCATCCTGCAACATTTATGAATGTTATTCCAAAAGAAGTGCTGTGGTAATCAGTTCAATTGAAAAGTAAATAGAACCAACAAGAGAATCAGTTCTTCAAAATATTAAACTTTTAAATAATTCACAAACCACTTAAATTGTATCCTGAAGCAGAAATAGAAAAAGAAATGGAGCTATATTTGTTAAAAAGATTTAAATTGTAATGGATGACATCAACAACACAAACTATTGCATGTCACTTTCACGTTGCAAAATTTAGATGTCACAAGAATATGCTGTTAAACAAAAGCCAAAAGCAATACTTTAAAAGATAAAGAGAATAAAAGTACCTTGAGATGAAGTAATTCGCTGTCCTCAATCACCAAAACCTTTTTTGTGTGTTCAACAATAGCATTGGCATCACTGGACAGAAAGAATTCCTTGGGATTACCGTTCCTTAATAGGGATTTAGCATCTTGAAAGGCAGATCCATTGTCAACACCTTCATCAAGTTCCTGCAAACACAAGAATGGAATCTTATGCATCAACATCATAAACAAACCAAAGTCAAGGTAAAGATGAACAGACACAAACATATAAATATATGTGCACAGAATGCAAGACTCTAAATGCAGCAAACAAAAACAATTTGATAGTTACCATGTCTTTAGAAAAATTTTTGATGATAGCAAATTCAACAATTTAAAATATCAATTGGCTAAGAATCACCAAGAAAATGTAAGTTGGTGTAGGAGGGAACAGATTATTTATTACCCAACAGGATAAAGATGCTATTAAAGTCACACATTCATCATCTACCACTTACCTTTACACCCAAAAGCAACGGACTTCCACATTTACATGCAATCAACTCATTTGGATAGTGTCGACTCTTAAATATGAGGGCATATGCTCCTTCAAGATGCCTTATGACTTCAACCACAACTTGACTAAATGTGACAGTCTGGGAACCTGTGAAACAATTTTGAAAATATGGGAACATGTTTTAGTGACACTTCACAATCAAGTATTCAAAGTAGAAGAAGTATTGAGGCATTGCCATTATATCATTTCCAAAAATCCAGTATGAAATGAGCAAAAAACCCATGACAAAATTACAACAGTAAGGCCAAAAAACTATCCTCAAGTGGTCAAGCAAAAAATTACATAGTCTAGTATTTATTTGAAAGCAGGAAGTTCCAAAATACAACAACAACATATATGATAATAAATACTTGGAAGTATCTGATAGGCTTTAGGAAACAATAAAACTACCTTCACCTTCACTTGCTTTATCAAAAACATATTTGGCAAGCTTTGGGATTACTTCTGTGTCAGTATCAGATTCAAAGGTGAATCCATGCCGAACTAGTGTTTCCTTTAACACCTGAAGATATTGATGAACAAAACAAAATTCGTCATAGACCTATAAAGATTTAAATGTTGCCAATTTAAGGGTATCGCCAAATTGCATATATATTAGCCTGACATTAAGTGTTATAGTTATCCACGCTATAGTCAAATGAAAAACTACTTTTCAAATTTACGTACTGTCCACAACAGAGCTTCCAAGAATAGCATCTTAACCAACTACTTATATCATCCAATCTATTTCTTGCTTACAAAGAAAGAGAGTAAACTAATCAAACAACGAAAGTTTAATGCAGTTATACAGGCATAAAGTTTACAGGTGAATCACTCTATACATTTTGAATGGTAACAAGTATGTCTTAATCATTGGTAACAAGTATATCTTAATCATGTTTCCTGTTTTCTTTCTGGTAAACCCAGATCATGTATCCACCAAGATTAAAACAAACAGATTTTTCATGCAGTTTACATTAGCATTCAAAGAAAAAAAAAATAGAAAGTAAAGATATGTATATAACTTGGATAAATAAGAGAACTTTGAATTTAGAAACTAAAGCAAACCTCATAATTGGTGATGACCCCATTGTGCACGACCAGAAAATCATTTCCAGGGCCAGATGTTTGAGGGTGGCTGTTCCTTGGAGCTGGCTCGCCATGGGTTGCCCAACGGGTGTGTGCTATTCCAGCATGAAAGGAAAAAGATTCTTCCAGATTCAGATCTATGGCAGCAACATCTGCAAATAATAAGAATCAACAATATATCAGGTTTGACATAAGATTAGATTAAGGACAACCTCCAAACAGTGCATTAATAACCACAGATGGAACCATTTCAATGAACCTGAATATAACAAGCCTCATTGACGTAGAAGGTAGCTATATTGTACCAAAAGCATGTCAAGCGTAGTTCACAACGATGACTTGAATGGGTGTAACAATAAATGTTCTATGAAATGATATGTTCCCGTTCCATTGAACACATTTTTCCTTCATGCTTCAACCGAACTAAATTGCTTAGTGCATAACCTTTTCCTTTTAGATAGTTCAAAATGGAAAATTTACAACTCACTTCTAGATCAGCTTATGCCACACATATTATTAGCGGGAGGAATGACATACAATATCGACAACATATAGAGATAATAGCTATTAAACATCCCAGACAGGCCAGTTAAAACGAAATATTAAATTTAACTTCCATAAGAAGTCAAAAAGTTAGTAAAAGTTCCAATCCCCAGAGGATGAAGGACAAACAACAATATTCAAACAGAAAAAAATCTTCTCCTCTTATATATCGATACCAAAACAAGAGGAAAAAGGATTGAGACAGTGGTCCACAAAACTTCAAAACATTAACTTAAGGACAAGACAGAGATGTCCCAAGAACAGCATCCTACATGCATGCCAGTTTGGGTTGCTAATATAATATGCAGATTAGCTTTACGAACCAGAAACAAAAAAGCAACAAGAACGATTACGGGACAGCTACGTTTGGTTGGTCTATCATTTTGTACAGTAAAGCAACTTAAAGTTACGAATTTCCCACCAAGCCTAAACTATATCTAGTTCTTTAACTTGCATGATAATTGGGCGGAATAAAGATCAGTGCTTTAAAGAGACGCCGAAAAAAGGAAAATTCAACGATCGGTGACGTCTCCTATCGTTCTACGAGACTAGTCTTGTTGCGACAACCGTAGTCAGGGGCCTTACACAGTGCCCCACCCAATAAACAGAATCATTTAATGAGGAAAGAGAAATTTCTCCAAAAGAAAAAATCCATGAAAAAAGATTGAAACTTGGATTCTGGGACTTGGTCAAGAGTAGAAACCCAGATCAGGAAAAGAAGAAAAGAAAAAGGGTTACCATTGTAGACAGATTTGACGAGGGATTCGATGTTGCCAGCCTGACGGAAGACGAGAGGTGTTGGAGAAGCAGAGGAAGATTGGGGTAGATGAGGAGGCAGAGAATCGTCAATGGCGATACCAGCAGAATCATAGCCTCTGTACTCGAGACGACGAAGGCCATTGAAAAGGACTTGAAGGATGTATCTCCTCTCCTTGTTGACGCTGTAATTCAAATACGCAAATATTCCACACATTCTCTAAACACTCACTCTGTGTTCACTTTCCTTTCTCGATTTCTTCACCTGCTGACTCTATGTTTGTATATATATAGAAAGAGAAGAGAAATAGCGATTAGAGAGAGAGTGGAGAACAGAGAAAAGAAGAAGAAGAAGGCAGGGGGAGGAGGGAGGAGGTGGGCAAATTTGACTATTGACTTTTAGTAGTTTCTAAAGCAAATTTCTAATATTTGACGTGGCATCGCCTCATTGGTTATTACATATTATAAGATGCTCCTTAGTTTCCAAATTTATTAATGTCTTATGTTTTTCTATTATTAAATTATCACTACTTTTTCGTAAATTATGTGTTTTTGAATTAACTCATAAATTATTTATTTTAAATAAATTAACATTCCTCCTTCCTTATTTTAGTCCAACTTCACATGACTATTCTTTTTGGCGGCTCAACTAAGTCTCCATTCCTTGAACCTTCGGTTGCCAACTAAGTTCAAACACATGTGGAACCACGGATCCAACCAGATGTCAGTTACAGACATTTGGGGATAGTTACGTCTTCTTCCTTCCTCCGCTCTCTGTCTGAACTGAACGAATACAGCACAAACCAGACAAGGAACACTCTGTTGAGTTAGTTACATTCGGTTCCCAGATGCTTGGAACTGCATTTACATTCACTTCCCCTGTAACAGGAAATAGAAAGCAGAAGTACAACATAGCAAGTTCGTTTCTTTACCAAAAGTAGAAATGATAAGATACATTTGAACCCTAAATTTTCCAAGAAAACTGCTCAAATTGATAGATACATCATAGATTTCAGGTTTAAGATTGATATTATGAAGCAGAAGTTGTTGTCCCTTTTTATGTCACTAATAATTTACAGGGTACAGACAGACAGAGACAAACAGGACTCAGTTGCATCTAACAGTTTCAATGGCAGCAACTAAATCGTCAAACTTGGCGCCGGTCACTTCTTTAACGATCTTGTTATCTTTGAGAATCTTGAACGTAGGTACCACCCGTATCCCGAGCTCCTTCGCCAATGGCTGCCACCATTTAAAGATGGGTACTCCATTATTTCAGATATCTATAGAAAAAGAGACAAGAGGAAGGTAATAGGGTGTTGAAACACTGTACTAAGCCCACCTTGTTATCTTGGTTGCAGTCGAGCTTTAGAAAGACGACATCATCATACTTCTTTGATAAGTCCTGAAACTTTGGAGCTATTATCTTACAAGGGCCACACCTGAGAAGCAATTCAAGAAAGAAACCCTAAGTAAGAATCTATATTGCCATGGAAAAGAGCAACCTCTAACGGAATCATCAATGATTCTCTACCAGTTGATCTTATCACGTGCCGTTAAAATTCCGAAACACAACAATGAACGATCATCCTAGTTCCCACAAAGTTATGCTACTCAGTTTCCTATCTGAATTTTAATAATCAATCATAAAATTTGAAAACCAAATATAATAAACAGCTTATCAAGTACTTCACCTCTTTTGATGATAACAACAAACAAAGAAGAATCTCAGATTTAAGTGCGAGTAACATAGGATGAATCAAATTTCTGGAAAACCTTCCAATGTTAGTCGTCCTTCTGTTGAAGTCTTAAATCCAATGTTAGTCTTTCTTCCTCAATGACATGAATCCTTCAACCATACCACCAGAACCAATTAAGGTAACCGGTATGGGGACAAGGTACCGGCATTCGCCAAAATCGCTTGCAACTTCAATGTAATCTAATTTAAAACCTCGGAAGCAATACCAAGTGCACCCATTGTCTATTCTGCTGAAGTGCAACTTTCCCATTGACATGAGTCCTGCAACTATACCACCTACTATACCATGAAAACAAATCAAGGTCACCAGTACGACCTGTACCGGAACCGGGATTTGTTGCAATCGCTCACAACTGCAGTATAATATAATTTAAAACCATGGAAGCAATACCAAAAGCATTCCCTTGGAAGTGGCAAAGAAAGAACCAAAAAAGTAAAAACATAGTTGAGTTCATATTCAATGACATCGATGAGGAACTGATGAGAAATGACCCAACTTGAACTTCATTCATTTTCTATCCAAACCCTAATCCAAAAAAGACTTCAACTTTCAAAATCATATCAAAAACAACGATACAGGAATTAGCATATATCTATTTCTGAGATTCCAAATCATGTACTTGTTATCTAGTACTAGAGCGAACAAAAGTAAGGAGAACGATCCATACCATTGAGTGTACATGTCGAGGACGACGGTCTTATTACCGGCGGCCTTGACAATGGGCCAGAAGGTATCTTTAGTGACCTCGGTGACCTGTCCCACAATAACAGTAGGACCTACAGTGTCCAAGCTCGATTTCACAGTGAAGATTGTACCTTTCCTCTTCTTCATATTGACACTACCAAATCTGGATGAAAAAGAAGAAGAAACCAAGCTTCTTGAAGAGGGCAGCATCTGGTGGGTTGGGGAACAAGGGAAAGAGGTTGAGGAGCGAACTGACGGCGGAGAGATAGAGAAGTGAATCAAAGCCATGTCTAAGAAGCAACTGAGAGGCAGAAGAATGGAATCAAATCAAATCAAAAGTCTGAGACTTTAATGCAAATTGGAGAGGAGTAACTGTACTGGTGGTGGAGATCTCGATGACTCTTCAGGGAAGAGCCTGACCAAGTGAAAGCAAAAAAGAGCGATTTTTGGAAGTTCGTTGAGGCAAATGACGGAACTGGCCTTATCACATTGGAGACAGTTAAGAGAATATCTCGGTTGGATTTGAGAATATGTTGGGGCAATTCGGTCATCATGTTCAGGTTGCAGACAGAGAAATGAGAGGCTGGAGATGAATTAAAGTAGCACCAGGATTGGGATTTTATTGCCTATGGTGTGATCTACTTCTAATAGTGGCCGGCCCAAACCCAAAATTTTTTAGATTCGGTCCGAGTCCGGTCTGAATTCCGATGAATTTAAACCTAACCCCTTTAATTCAAATATAAAATTAGTTTAAAAGTTAAGTTTGAATCAATTCAATTTTTTGAAATTTTTATTAATTAAAGATTAAATTGAATCGAAGTTATATATAATATGTAATAATAAGATGCAATAAATTTATATTTGAATGTTTCAAAGTTTGAATTTAAGTGCCTGTTTAGATGGGCTTATATCAAAAGAAATTTTGTCAATAGAACTTTTATGAGTAAAGTTTTTTTGAAAAGCTCTAAATTTGAGTTTCTTAAGAAGTTATATTTTAACTTCTAAAAAAGCTATTTTTATTTAAAAAGTGCTTTTGAATTTTACGGCTAAATACTCATTTTTTTTTAAAATAACTTTTGCAGTGAGAAAAAATACTTTTTAATCCTCCAAAAGCTGAACCAACTAGGCACTAAGTATAAAAAAAATTTTGAATTCAAACTTAAACTCAATTGGTTCAGAAAGTTTAATTTTGAACTTAAACTTTATAAAGTGAGTAACCTTATGGATTAAGTATGTTGAGTTAAAGGGACGGTAGTCGTGGGTTTGCATGTATGGTCAACTCAAGCTTTTCTCATATTTAAAGCACGGACGTGGTCTAAGCAGCAAGCACGTAGAAGAAGGGGGGAGAGGTAGGATGAACACGGACAGGACAAATCCAAAAGGTGGGTGGAATTCAAGTTTAGGTCAACGATGAAGAATTAAACTTGATTTACCTAAAAACGGTGTTTTTCTTTCTTTTATAGTGTTCCATGAATTGAGGAATTCTGTTTAATTTTTACTTGTGCTTCTAATCTGCAAGTTCTTTACAAGGGATTGGGTCATGAAAGATTCAATCTTTTTTTCTCCTTTCTAGTTTCAATCCTTTGGTTTGGCTAGGAATTTGGAAGAACTGAAGAAGAGACTTCACTTTCCCCGCCAAGACGCTTGGAATTTAGTACCCCTTCATTTCTCATTCGAAGTTGACCAAAAGAAGTAATGAAAAAAGGTAAAAGTCGTGAACTTTGATCTTTAAGCACATGATAACGAATTGTGTCAGAACTTCGAACTCAGACATGAAGCATATGAACACAATAAAAGACCGTGTCATGTCAGGTTATGAATGATCTTCCTAGTGTTTCACCTCGGACTTGGTCAGATTACTAATCTCATAGGTGGGTTTGATCAGATTCATTCCAAAGATTTGTGTTAATTTACCGTTAAATTTATCCAAACTTCCAAGGAGAATGTGACGGAGTTCTAGGGCAAAACAAGGTAAGTGAAAAGAGAAAAAAAGACAAGAAATGAGATGAAAATAAGGCCAACAACGTTGTTTTCTATAAATAAATAAGGTTAAACAAAACATCTAATAAAAAGGGATCTGTTTTGTTTCTTGCTTGCCGTTGAAAACGCGCAAATTCGAACTTTCTCTTGAGTTTCTATTACTTTCCTTTTTCTCTTCATTTTCCTTTCCTTCTTTCACATCTTCCCCTGAACATGACTTTCTTGCGGAACCGAAGATAAAACATAAAGACTCAACCTTCACTTAGAAATACACCGACCCACCACCGATAAACCTTTTGCAAGACGCTTTCTTGTTCAGAAGCAGCTACCGGCGGTGGAGGGGTGGCCTATTATGGATCTACTCAGATTGGTGGCGGTGCTTTTCATGTTCTTGGTCGTTCAACTCCACATGCCTATCCTTTCACGTGGCAACCTCGTCTTTAAGGTGCAACACAAGTTTGCTGGTCAAGAACGCAGCCTAACTGCTTTCAAAGCCCACGATGTTCAACGTCATAGACGAATTCTCTATGCTGCCGATCTGCCTTTAGGTGGGAGTGGCCATCCTGCTGAAGCTGGGTAAGCACCGAGGCATTCACGTCATGTAGGGATTGTATAGTTCTTGCTTGGTTCTTTTGTTGAATGTGTTATTAACTCCAGCTAGGATTGTTTCCTTGTTGAATGTGGGGAGGTCGTGAATGATTCGCCCATATGGTTATTATGATAAAGGTTTTTTCTTTAATTGGTGGGTTGCTAATATTTTTGGTCTGCCATTGAAGATGGATAAGAGACAATAATGGAGAATGTATTTAGCTGCTTTTGTTTAAGAAAGTTAAGACCCTTTGTTCTTGATATCTTCCAGTTGTTTAAGTTAAACTTTTAGATCCAAGACTCCTGTTGATGGCTTTTGAAATTCTCTACGGAGATTTCAGGTCAACTTACGTGTCTTCTTTATCCTTTCATGATTGCCATCCATCCCTCTGTCGGATGGATTCAATGCTTTTGTGCATCCCCCACACTTTTTTTTTTCCCCATAAATATGGCAGTTTGGATGCTTACATCGTTTGCTTCATTAATTTGTCTAGCCTCTACTTCACCAAGCTTGAACTCGGAAATCCATCACATGACTATCATGTCCAAGTTGATACAGGAAGTGACATCCTATGGGTGAATTGCATCAATTGTGACAAGTGTCCTACGAGAAGTGATCTTGGCGTATGCTTCTTCAACACTTGAGATGAATCTGTTCGTGCTTGATTACATTACACGCATGACATTGCACCTAAAACCTTGATATCAATTTTTTTTTTTTAATCTCGGCAGATATTTGGTGGACTATCTATCAGGGAGACATTTTTCATGAAAATTGTACATTTTTTGGCAGATAAAGTTGATGTTATATGATCCAAAGAGTTCCACTTCTGCCTCAAAGGTTTATTGCGGTGATGAATTTTGTACTTCCACATACAATGGTGTACTTCCTGGATGCAATAAAGATGTACTCTGCCAATATAATGTGATTTATGGGGACGGAAGCTCAACAGCTGGATATTTTGTGAAAGATACTGTGAATTTTGATCGTATCTCTGGGAACTTTCAAACTGTATCTGCCAATGGGACTATCATATTTGGGTATGCTTCTCATTAGCGTGTGATATTGCGCAGCTTCTGAGATTATTTTTTGGTCATGGATATATGTTCTTAGAGTACTTGGTTAAAAGTATAGGACACATTTCGCTTTGATGGGTACACTGATATGGCTAACTCTTCACCGATGCCTGTGTTTATGTATTTGCAATCCTGTTTGACTTTTGAACTTGGTCAGATCTCTGCATCATGTTGCCACTACTGTTCCTTATAAAATTACAATTGTTGATAGGTGTGGAGCTGTACAATCCGGTGGGCTCGGTTCCTCAACCGAAGCACTTGACGGAATACTTGGATTTGGACAGTCAAATTCATCTATGCTTTCCCAACTTGCTTCGGCTGGAAAGGTGAAAAGAGTTTTTTCACATTGCTTGGACAGTGTAAATGGAGGTGGAATCTTTGCAATTGGGGAATTGGTCTCTCCGAAATTTAATACAACTCCCATTGTACCAAACATGTACGTTCAGTTTTATCTAGGTTGGATAAGTTATATGTAATTTCCTATCTCATCTTGCTTTTATTTTATCTGCTAAGCACCTCACTATGGTGCAAAAACTTTATGCATTAATGTAGTTTCTCTTTTTAACTGTTTTCATATCTTTTAGCTTTTGGTAGTTTTTTGTTTCTTTCCTCAGTTAGTTGAGTTCTAGACAATATAACTTGTAACACAAATAATATCAATTTCAGGGCACATTACAATGTTGTTATGAAAAATATTGAGGTGGGAGGTTCTGTACTAGAAATTCCAACTGATGTATTTGACAGTGGAGACCGTAAAGGAACAATTATCGACAGTGGAACTACCTTGGCATATTTCCCAGATGTAGTTTATGAGCCAATGATGAATAAGGTGCATTTTATTGTTTGCCCCCTTTCATTTGAAGTTTGTTTCTGGATTTAGGATTTATTGAATTCTTTCCTTGTGGATTTAGATCATGGAGCGCCAACCTGGCTTAACCTTACACACGGTTGAGGATCAGTTTACATGCTTTCGTTACATTGGAAAGTAAGGTGTCAAGTCCTATTACACTTTAAAGATTCCTCTTTTAAGACCATTAATCACTTACTGTCATTCACAGATATTTCCATGATCATCAACACAGATTTTTAAGTTCAAAAAAAATTTTAACCTTGTAAATTTAATAAATATCCTTGGCGATTTGTTGCACTCTTGAGTTTATTGTTCAATTGTTGAACTTGTTTGTAGCAGAGATGTTTTTTGCTCTGCTTATGACAGGTTCTCTCTTACATCAGGTTCCTTTTTCATAATGCCTCAAGCCTTTTGCCTTTTGGGAAAGCTTGATTAAATGGTAATTACTATGTAAACTTATCCTTCTTTTCCTTTTGGCCCTTTATTTTTGCAGTGTTGATGATGGATTTCCTGTTGTCAAGTTTCACTTTGATGGATCGCTTACTTTATCTGTTTATGCTCATGATTATTTGTTCCAGATTAGGGTAAGTATAACGGTTTAAAATTTAGCATGAAGATTCGTCGTTAGTGCTTCATTACTTATCATTTGTGTGCCTCCTTGGATCTTAGCATAAACCAACCCAAAAAACGCTAATTTTTTTTTGGTCATGCTTAAAAGTTGATACTCAAGCCTTAGCTGAAAGGACCTTATCCTCTTTCTTTCATGTTTAAAGTATTTTGTTCATTATTAATTTAAAGCTTCATGTGATTAAAATTCCAAAAGACTGGAGATTTTGATCTTATTTGATTTTTATTTATGTTCTTCCATCAAGCAACAATCAGTGATCATAAGGTACTTGTAAGAAAAACAAATGCATTATGTTGATTTATACCAATGCTAATTTCAGCTTTCTTGTCTTGATAATGTCCATATGATATTGAAATAGAATATCTGAAAACAAAAGTAATAAGTATTCAATTTTAGCTTCCTGGATCCGGATTTCATTATTCTTTTCATACCAGGAGGACTTGTGGTGTTTCGGTTGGCAGAACAGTGGATTGCAATCCAAGGATGGCAGGGATATGACTCTTCTTGGAGGTACATTCTTTGACTTAGTTTTCCATAACAAGTATCTTTACCGTCTGGATTTGCTTAGAGCGTGCAATGTGCAACAGTCTCCGATTAAGTGAGACACTTGATATAGAAAAATGATAGATTTTTCTCTTTTTCATTTTTTCATCTTTGCAGTTTAAAGGGCACGATGGAAATTGAAATACATAATGAATGATATGGCTTTGGAACTTTTCTTTTAGTGTATTAAATTCCATGTTGGTCTGTTGCAGACTTGGTGCTTTCGAACAAGCTTGTTATGTATGACATCGAAAATCAAGCCATTGGTTGGACAGAATATAATTGTGAGTATCATAAAATGCCTTGTTTTCTGTGATGTTAGAACTGTCTCTCTCTTTCCATGAAGTGAAGTCAAAAAATATACATGGATGGCTTGAGATTTCAATTAAGATTAAGGTTGGTGGTTCCAAAAGGAATTTAATAAAAAATATAGGTAGCTGGAGCCATTAGTAAAGGTTCTTTAAGATCTTGCAGAATGGAATTAACACAGGTGTCATTTTTCACAATCGTCTTGCTTTTGAGGTTCAATTAAGGAGCACGGTAGTTTTCTCTAATTCTATGTTATGGATTGTTTAGGCTCTTCAAGTATCAAAGTGAAGGATGAAACCACCGGGTCGGTGTACTCAGTAGGCAGTCACAATATTTCTCCGGCCTCCTGCCTAATGAGCGGGAAAGGTGTAACAGTTCTGTTATTACTGTTGGCGATGTTTCACAGATTTATATGAAAGTGCTGCAACCAGGACAATAGCATTCTTTCATGGTTTTTGTACAATAATTTGATCAGAATGTGTTCTTGATATAGTTCATTCTTGAATTCCACGTCCATTATGAATTTTTCTTTGCGATGTACAGAGGTGTTACCCTTTTTTTTTTGTTTTCCAATGAATAGAAGCTTATGCTTTTAAAGGTTTGAATGTCTGAATCATGATTTGTAGTTCTTTTTGCCTGAAGTAAATAAAGAAGATAAAGCATCCGAAAGAAGCTGTACCTCTGATTAGAACTTGAACAACAAACTGGATTGGCATTATAAGTGAAGATCTTTTCATACGTTTACAGTCTAGTATTCATCAGTATCTCACTCACTATACAGACATTTCATTGTTAATATGAAATGATGCTTTACAAGGTTGTCCAATGGCATGTTTCACAAGGTTGTCCTCAGGAACTGTACAACAAAATAGAGGACCGCCAAAAACAGGGCAATTTGGTAGGTATCTCTCTGGAAACCATCGTCCCTTTGGAAGAACTGTGTTCAAACAAATGTTGTCAGCATGTTTATGCAGAAGGCAAACACTCCAACCAATCTTTTTACATGTCAAAACATCACTAGAACTCACCTTTGTTGGATCACCTGAAGGGTCAGGGTAGATCTCCAAGTTCTCCTTTTCAGTTGACATTCGCCTGCTCAAGTTCTTGATAAAATCATTCAAATCTTTTCCAGACTCAACCGTAGAATACAGCCGGCGAGATGTCCAGAAAAATGCCTGCCCAATAGCCGACGAACCTGATAAATCCCATATCTCCTCATGCTCAATCACTTGTCCACTAATCTGATTCAATGTGAACTTGGAATTCACTTTAATGATCAAATCTCCTCCTATACTGCCAATGAAAGATTTGGGTTTCCCTTTCAATGTCCACTTGATGCTCAGGACGCTTGTGGATAACATAACCATTTCTTGCACAGTCTATGACCAAAAAACAGGGGAACTAGTTGCAAAAGCTTCTTGACAAAAAACAGGGGAACTAGTTGCAAAAGCTTCTTGAAACTGAAGTGGTGAATCTGTAAAGGCAAAACGACTAAAAAGATGTAAGAATCAGAATCATTACCACATAAGGGTCGTCTAGTGCTCCAGTTGCCCACGATAGTCTCTTGTATTTCTCACGACCAGTGAAGCTCCTGAGAGGATCCTGCAATTACTAAGAAAGTACAAGTTCCTGTTCACTAACTATAAGTTACAGCAACAATCATGTCCTCTTGTCCCTGTTCTAATTTTTGTGACTACTTCAAATCTAGTTCCAACGCATAGTAGCTCAGAATCTGGAGAAAAAGAAACGAGTACCTTGTATCTGACGGAAACTGCATAAGTTCCCAAAGCGCGATTGCCTTCACGAATTTCCAGGATATCACGTGCAAGTTGTCTGGCAGTGGATTCTACGAGAGGACTACTAATGCACTCGAACTCATCGCAAAGCTCGCCAAAGTCCATCCCATCAACAATCTTATCAGCCTCTGTCCTTTCAGAGATTGGTTCAGAGGACACTTCAGTCCTATTGGATTCATTGGCTACTGCAAGACATCAACACCAAAAGATTAACCTTTTGTTTTTCTGTCAGCTAAAACGAAGAAGATGATGATGATGATTGGTTTTGCTAAGGAAAGAAAGGAGGATTCGCATTTAGTAACCTCGGAGTGGAAAAGGTGTGGAGTGGTTATGAGAGGAGAAGAAAGGCCTGGTGGCCGGAAAACATGTTCTGCGGCGGTGAATGCCAGCTGTGGTGGAGAGAGAGGTGGCAGCAAGAACAGAGTACACAGAGGTGCTCATCTCTTCCCATTCTGTTAGCTAAAGCATGTGGTGTTGGATAGAACTAGTTTAGAGCCTTTGGTCCTATTTTTGCATCACGCAAGATTTTCTTGTGATTTTGTTTGCTTTTTTTTTTTTGTGGTTGGTGGATAAGGTGCTGCGATGACTTGGAAGCTGTTTAGCCACTGGTTCCCTGGCTTGTGAACTAAAAGCATCTGAGTTGATTACTGGACTATCACGTGCACCCGATAATTTATTCAGTACATACCCGAAAGATAATGCTTAAAACTTAATCCTAACTCTGGAGGTAAGCATGAGAAATCGGAACATCATCTGCAAAATACAATTCAAGCATTCAAAAAAGATGAATTTTGGAATAAAGAAGCTATCTTTCTTTCAATGGAAAGCAAATGAGCAGACCCTATGAGATGATTTTCATGGGAAGTCTTCCCATCAATCATTGTCCACTCATTCTGTGGCATTCCGTGTCTGCCATTTCCTTATTGCCTGTAAAGCTTACTTTTCTCTTCTGAAATAGAGAATATAAAAAATATGGACTCATTGCAGGATTTTCCAAGGACAGGTTTAAGTTTCTCCACATTAGCAAACAAATCTGTGCAAATAATCTTCTGTGTTATGGTCCTGCAACTGCTCCGCTTTTAATTCTGTCTTATTAGACGCTCCAAAAGCTGCATTGATCACTTACCTTCATCCTCACTACTCAGGGCGAGTTTCAGACATCCAGTTTAAGCGTAATTCTGATCTTTCCATTTCTTGTTTCGTAGGGTTTAACCGGACCATGGCACGGTATTGAACATTAGAAATCATGTTGGTATTTAGTGTTCTGTCAGATTCTTAAAGTTTGAACATTGAAGGTACCTGACCATAGACAAGAAAAATCTTTTCCACTACTTTGCTGTTCCATTCATGTTCGTAACTTGACCATATTAAAGAATGATCAATACATTAATGACAGAATTAATAGCATCTTGATATTTGTCTTATCATGTCTGTTGTATGTGTAAGTGCTAGACTAATGATGTCCCTCCGGTAGGTGGCTCAGCTCATCACCTGCAAAAAGGTAGAGTACATTCTGGTTCCTCAAATCATATATTTTACAGTGTTCATACTGCCGGGGATAGATCCACGTGTATGGTCCTAATTATCCGAATTTGTACTTGGAATGAATCGTTGCAGGCCAATGCTGATTCTATCATTGGAGTTTATTTGTCAGGAAAAATTCCCCGACATTATTTTCAGGTCTGGGAAGACAAACTATCAGTAGCCAGAGGAATCTCAGTCCAGAAACAGAGTACACTCCTGCAAAATTAGAAAACAAAAATAACCCCACAAGTCAGGAGTCCACAAGGTTAAGAAAGCATCAACTAGCGTATGGATACACGGGTGAATTTTGGTTCGCATGTTCAGGAAAACTGACATCTAACTAAATAGTTTGTAATTGATGATTAAAAGCTAGATAGAGACAGGTCAAATTTTGGAAAATTTTTGTGTGGATATGCCTGACTCCCTCCTATCTCTACATGATAATGCTTTCATAAATTTGACCAATCCTAATCAATCAGCACTTGCCTTCATTGATTTGCCGACTTGTTCAACCAATTTCTGTTTGCTTATCTTTTGTTGTTAAATGCATGAAAGAACAATTTGTTTTCTAATCACCATTGTTTCAGTCAAATGGAATCTTTTCTGTCTTCAGTCAAAAATTAGAAAAATCCAATCGTTTTCGTATGAGTAATAAGACAATGAAGTCACAATCCTGGTAGATAGTAGTAGGAGAGACCTTTCTTCTATATTCTGATGGTCAAAGGAAAGTAGTCTTCTTTCATGACTTGGGTGCATCTAGTTAGGAAATTAGCATTAGCAACCCTTAAAAGAATATTCAATAATAACTCGTTAATTACGTGTTTCAAACCCGAACCAATAATTGAAAATCAAACGACAGGCTCAAATATTGCATATGTACAGACTAATCTGGTATCTGATAAATGATATTCATCACAATGTGTTACTTACTCCATTAAAGGTGGTCAGTGGACAGACCATAATGACCCACATACTTGGGTAAATCTCTCCACTTTGAACCAACTTCGTCCACTTTTAGTAGATATTAACATTAGTTGAGGATAGGTCAATGATGAATATAACCTTCAAATTTCATTAAAAAAATATTCAAGAACGAGCACATGCTTCCAGGGATAATGGGACGGGGACAGGGACAAGGACACTACTGCCCAAATGTGCAGGCTTAATTTTACCAAGTTCCACTCTACTCTTCAAAGTTCTACCCTTTTTAATCACTTGGTGATGAATGATTAAGTCTGTTGTCCTTTTATCATAATTCGTTTGTCGCTAATCCCATGTTCTTTTGTGGTTTGATCTTATATAAAAGAAGCCTCCTTACAATAATTCTGTTGAAGGAACACATACATTTATGAGTGCGATCATGTCTAAGTTTCTGATCATGTTTTGGATTACACTACTTTGCATGTTTCTTGGTTTCAGTGAAGCGGCTCCTGGAGCTTCACTCATCACGTACTTACCAGGCTTTAATGGCTCTTTTCCATCAAAACACTACTCTGGGTAAGTTTGTTTCTTCAAGCTTTCGTGTTCTAGCTCGAATTCCCAAGGTTAATGACCATCATCATCATCTTCATCATCACCATATGGTTATGAGTTGTAGATATGTGAGCTTCGACGAGAAGAATCTTTTCTACTACTTTGTTGTATCAGAGAGGAATCCAACAAAAGATCCTGTTGTGTTGTGGCTGAATGGTGGACCTGGCTGTTCTAGTTTTGATGGATTCGTATATGAACATGGTAAACCAACAAAACAGGAATACTTTTGATTCATCTTCTTGATATCTGCGAAACCTTGGAATTTTATAGATGATTCAGTCTGATATATACATTCAGGACCATTCAATTTTCAAGAACAGGCAAAAGGAAGCCTACCCAAATTGCAGATCAATCCATACAGCTGGTCCAAGGTCGAACAAGTCCTGTTCATTTCCTCAGATTCCAAGCTTTGTTCTTTATCTTTCTGTTCTGACGTGAATCATTAGTCTGAATTAATTAGTATACATTGTCTTCTACTCATGTTCTTTGATCAACTGAAAAGGTTTCAAACATTATCTATCTGGACTCTCCTTGTGGGGTTGGTAATTCCTACTCCAAAAATCAGAGCAAGTACAAAACTGATGACCTTCAAACTGCTTCTGATACACACAGTTTCCTTCTTAAGGTAACTTGTTTCAAGTAATTATTGAACACCTTATGATGAAAGCTCAATTTATATAAACAACTCTTTTTTTTCCCCGACCCAGTGGTTTGAACTCTACCCAGAATTCCTGAGCAATCCATTTTACATATCTGGGGAATCATATGCTGGAATTTACGTTCCTACTCTTGCTTCTGAAGTGGTAAAAGGTATCGACTGAGCTCTAATACGTTAAGAAACTAACAAGGACGTATCTCTAATTTTATCTTATGTTACAGGAATTAATTCAGGCCAAAACCCTCTTATTAACTTCAAGGTATGTGAAAAACTTCTCCAAAATATGGATTACCTGAAACTATCCTGTACTAACTAATCTCCTGCATAATTCCTGAAGGGTTACATGGTAGGAAATGGGGTTACAGGCAGTGACTATGGAGGAATAAATGCTCTCATTCCCTTTGCACATGGGATGGCCCTTATTTCCAATGACATTTATGAGGTGGGAAGAACTTTCTGTTATGTACACAGATTTTACGGCTTCAAGCTGATCTTCAGGATTTGTTTGACATATCTACAGGAAGTTTTGTCTACGTGTAAAGGAAACTACTCTGTAACCAGTAAAGACTGTGATAAGAGCCTCGATAAAGTTGACAGAGTAAGATGCTGAAGATTTCTGTATATCTCTCCTTATATTCTCATAATTACCTTCAAAATTCCTGAAATTTCATCAACAGTCTCTAGATGGATTAAACCTATACAACATCCTGGAGTCCTGCTACCATGATCCATCATCCAAAAATGGTCTAGGAAACACAAGCTTGCCACTCAGCTTCCACGAACTTGGGAAGACACAGAGGCCTGTCAAGGTTAGGAAGAGGATGTTTGGTCGGGCATGGCCACTTTGGAGGCTTGAAAGAAATGGAACTCTCCCTTCATGGCCTAAACTTGCATTGGCTGGCAAAGTACCCTGCGTTGTGAGTACACGAATCGAAGATTTTCCATTGGTTTACTGATAAATTTGTTTCTGCAGAATTTAACCAATCAAGCAAGGTTAATCAGTTTTTTACGTTAACAGAATGATGAAATTGCAACATCATGGTTGAATGATGATAATGTTAGAAAAGCAATTCATGCAGCTCCTGTAAGATTATTAAACTTCCTTTCAAACTTCTTGTGTTTATTATATCGAATCCAAGAATCATCATTTTGACCGTTTCTGCATAACAACAGAAATCCATAGCTGGTCCTTGGGACTTATGCTCAGACAGAATAGATTATGGCTATGGAGCTGGAAATGTTCTTCCTTACCACAGAAACCTTACTACAAACGGATATCGAGCACTTATTTACAGGTAATTATTAGGGAAAAAGAACAAGAAGATTGAATCCATTTTAAGAATCTTTCCTTGTTCTTAGCTGATACCGTCATGCATTACTTGCTGCAGTGGAGACCATGATATGTGTGTGCCATACACTGGTTCAGAAGCTTGGACTAAGTCACTTGGGTACAAGGTATCAGATGAATGGAGGCCATGGTTTTCTGCAGATGATGTTGCAGGGTAAAGTTTCCACTTCCTGAAAATTCCGTACTACTTAAATAACGGACTGACTAGATGTCCGACAGTTAGTGGCCTTATTACCGGCCAGAAAGCTTTTTCCTTTAAGGGACCGACTAGATGACAGCAGCAACTGTTTTAACACAAAGTGCCCTTTTTCTTCTGTCATAGGTACTTGCAAGGATATGACAATAACCTTACTTTTCTAACCATCAAGGTTTGAACTTTGAAGTTTGAACTAAAACCTTCACGCTTAATACAATCTTGTCTGAAATTCAGGGTTTTGCATAACTAGAGCTAGTGAAAGAAAAGAAAGAGACAATTTTTATGGATGCAGGGTGCAGGGCACACAGTACCTGAATACAAGCCAAGGGAATCACTGGACTTCTACAGCCGATGGTTGGAAGGAAAGTCAATATGAAAGTTACATGTAGAGACTTTAAAATTTCTACTGGAAGAATAAAACATTTCATCATTTAGTGGATGCAATTGAAAGAAGCTCACTGTGTTAATGGAGGTCCATTATATAGATTCAGATACTGTTATAACTTTATAACCACAGAACTTGAAGCATGGCAGTCAATTTTATTGTTCAGAGTTAAAATTTTCCTCTGTTGAATCACTGTAAAATAATTTTTTTAGAAATATGATGTCTTCTGATAGAACTAGCAGAGCAGCCTCCAAATCTGAATTCTCACTTTTCTCACATAAATATTATCATATTTACCAAGTTGAGTATAAGCTGCTTTTTATGCTCAAATCCAGAACCACAGGAGAACAGAAAAAGGAATTCTAAGAAGAAGCAATGTAACTGAGCTGATGCGTTATGACTAATTCGGAGCTTGCTCACTCGCTCGCCCAATACAAGCAAAGAGAAAAGAATGAGGAAAAAGTCTTACGAATGCATGAACTGCACAGAGGGAAGAACACGCATTCAGGAACTGCAATATGTCCATAAAGAATCATGTGATTGTCTGATTGAACAATGGCTACACGGTCACAACATTATTATCAACATGGACAAAGAAACAAATGATCACACATGGGAATATAGAGCAAAAAACGAACATACAGACCCAAGAGTTGGAGCTTACAAAAATTCCCAATTCTACCTACAATGGAGATAAAAAGGGAGAAAGAGAGGACAGCTTCCCAGCACAATATATTAGCCAGGACCACCTCTCCGGTCCACATTAAACATTCAATGGCCCCTACAAATCTTTTTCCCCTTCTGCAGAAAAAATAACCTTACAGAAACAAGGAATAATAATCATAAAACAAAAAGATTACCAGTTAATTAAGAAAATCAAAAGGCTACCAAAACCTTCCTCCTCCTTTCCTTCATCTCCGATTCTTTGCTGCTCCAGCAGCCTTCTTATCATCCTTCCCCGGCACAAACCTTGGCAGATTCAACAGGGTGTTTACGCGAGAGACACCTTCAAGAGCAGACCATTCCACTCCTGATTCTGCTAACAGCTCATCCTTCTCTGAGGATTCTTCTTCAGCATTTCCTTCTGAGAGGGGTTCTTTCCCAAAAGGCACCGTACAAGTATGGCTATGATTGGTTGGTGTGCATGTATCAGCTAGGTCCACTGAAGTAAGCTGCTGCTCTTTAGACTTGGCAATAGAAGCATTATATATATTATTGGAATCAAGAAAGAGGCAAACTACTGCACAATCATCAACTTTGGAGGTTGGATACTTGTACTTCCATGATCGAACTGCTGATTCAACCAACGTTTTAGCAGCATAGGAACGTGCTGGGGCTGATGCCACTATATCTACCACCTCTTTGTTTGAAAGCACATCCCAAATCTGTTATAGGAGAGCCATACTAGATCCTTAACAGTTTTGAATGGTTTCAGTAAAAAGCACTCATAAGTTAAATCTAACTAGCTCTTACCCCATCCGTAGCCAAGACTATAAATTCATCCTTCTCAGTCAACTGCCGAAATGATACATCAGGCACAGAAATAAGACCAAAATCCTTGAGGCAGAAATCTCCAAAAGCCCGGGCCATGGCAAGACCAGGTGAGTCGTTGTTTGGCAGCCACACTCTTGCCACCTCAGGTTCATCTTGAAGTGCAAAAACACGCCCTTTACACTTCCGGATTCTTTCCGCTTCCGCTTTACAAGAAAATATATGAAGCAAATTAAGTGAAGATACGAAGAACAATTAAAAGAAAGAATTCATACAACAATCAGCTAAATCTGATAAAAGATTGCCGACACAACAAACTTAGATAAATTGTAGAAGCAAGCATAATCTAAATACAAAAAGTATGTAAATAACAGAAGGTCACCATCCATGGATAGATGACCTTCACCTTCCATGGATAGATGACCTTCACCTTTACAGCTCCAAACATTTTCCTAATATGCATCGTGTTCTTAATCAAATAGCGAGACTCAAGGGGGCAACTAATATGTATAAGGGAAGAAAAGTAGCAAGCTACCTGGAAGGTTTGGCTTCAGATCCACAGTCAACTGTACTGCAACAAGAGAATCATCATTGTCCCTTGTACCGAGTATAGCTCTGGAGTCCCCAACATTTCCAACGACAAGATATTGGCCCTATACAATAAACTGTGGCATTAGGATCAAGACAGGTATATCACAAGATTTTGACAAAACAGCATATGAAAACTAAGCTAGCTGCTATATGTGGGACACCTGCTTGATCACAGTAACTGCTGTTGTCCCACTGCAAAAGCAATCGATACTTCTATGCATTCTCAGTTCCCTGTCCATGACTTTGAAAGCCTTAAGAAACGAATCTTTCAATTTCTGGAAAATCTCCGGGTGCTTTTCAGTTTCATCATGATCTACAGATGGCCTGGATTCTTCATCAGCAGATATAAAAGCAGTGTCCTCAGAATTCATGCTTCCTGTGGTATTAAGGCTGATCTCTCTAAGAACATCCTCACTCGTTGCCATAACTTCCCACTGAGCACTCAGTTTCAGGGGAAGAGAATCTCTCACTTTTTTGGCAACCATATGACCATAAGGACCATGACCATCAAAAACACCACAAAAGATCATACCTGTCCTTGAGCTGAAATTCTGGAAATTCACACTTCCATGAAGTCAGATATATATGATGCAACTATATAAATTTTCTCACGCTTGAAGAATTGAAATCCTATTACATAATTCAAGTTTATTAATTATTGGTCCAGAATACCCAGGGGACAATATTGCTTGTTGACAAAGGTAGTGAATAGAAACAGCAGATTAATATAAATATTTTGACCTCCAAACCCAATAGTTGACATAATCAAACTATATATAAATAATTGAAAGACTAAAAGGAGAGACTAACCTCCCAAACAATCATCGCATCTTGGTTGGTTCCTTTCTTGCCTTGTTGAGTAAACAGTGAAGCAACATCGCTGGAGCCATTTAGAAACAATCTACCCGGAATCCGATGCAGTGGTTCATCCCTTCTGTATTCAAATGAAGAATTCCGGGACCCAAGTTTCTTTTTGGAGTTCTTCCTCTTCCTGACACCAAAGCCAGGAGAGGAAGGCGAACCAGGCCGAGGGCTCCTGCTTTCTGCAGACAAGCAGGACCCCATTCTTAGGGCCCTGATAATATTCAATATGCAATCCAGACCAGCCACACAATTGCACCCACCACTATTTTCTGGTGAGGAATCCGTCAGAACTGATTGGCTATGATCCCCTAAAATTTTATGCAATTCACAAACAATACTAACCTTAGTCAACCAAGTTCACTCTCCAATCAATCAAGCAATAATCTTGAGCAAATATCAACAAATTCTTAAAGCAAATTGCAAAGTACCCGTCGGAAAGATCTTCCCTTCAGCCCCACCTTGAGCTTCCAACTCCTGATTATCGAAAAAATCCGATGATGATGCCAGAAGTAGAATTTGCAAGAGCTTCCTGCTGAAAAGTTACTTTCTCCTTAATTTTTAAATGACCTTTTCTGCCGTTGAAATTGAAGCAACAAATAGAATGGATAAGATTCTTCACTCCTTTCTTGTCATTTTATATTCATAAATAAAGTTGTAAACAGAAAAGGTATGCGTATCATAAAGAGATAGATCTACGAAACAAAGATCTATCGACACGGAAACTACTTTCCCAACTTTATCGTGCAATAACTCCACCAGAAAAGAGAGCCCTTTTCAATACCCAACATCCAGAGTCACTCGACAACAATCTTTAACTCACCAAACCCAATACCCAAAAGCGTAACCAACATAAATTCCAATCTTTAAGCTCCCACAGTACCCAAAGCAACAGTGTTTGATCAGATCAAGCCTCGGTAGATCGAGATTGAATAAAACCCGGATCAACACCACGAAATTGACACAAATTATCAATCTAAATCAGAATCCAGAGGAGAGGATACCCTGAAGAGGAACAGAGTAGAACAACAGGGTAACACAAAAATTCTAAAAAAAACAGGGAAGGAGAGTGAATCCTGAAATTGAGAACACGAAACAGAGTGGTGTGCTCGTAAAAAAGGAAAATTAAAGAACAATAGCAACCAACCACTAATCCAAACACGCACACCACAAGAGAAAAATGAGAACAAAGCTACTGCTTGAAAACCGCTCTCCTCTAGAGAGAAAGAGAGAGAGCGAGAGTTCTAGAGAGGGAGAGAGATTTCCGACACTTTTCACGACTTTCAGGTACGTGAACCTCAAGAGACCGTTAATTTCCCCTCCAACAATTTCTTTTATATATATTTTTGGATAAACTAAATAATCATATCCTTTAATTGGATATAATTAATTGTTTTTAGAAAGATATTTCCAGCAAATTATCAGCCATATATCACAAATTATTATTTATTACTCTAATAGACGTGTGGTGCTAATTAACACTAGAAATTAGAGTTATACGGTTTAAAAATTAGACCCGAATTTAAATCGTTAACACAAAAAATTTAAAGTTTAAAAATTAGTCGATTAATTAATAAAATAATCAATTTTTAACAACAAAAGTTATTCAAGTAAATCAAACTAAAAAGTTAAAAATTAAATATAAAAATTAAAAGATTCAAGATTTTTACAGTTGAATAAGTTAAACGGGTTCAATTAGAGTAAAAATAGCAATTTTATTAAATATTTTTAATTAATAGCTTCAAAAAATTATATATATTTATGATTCTAATTTTTCTCTATTTTTATTATGTATAAAAGTTTAGTTGTATGATTTTTTTAATACCAAACTAATATTTTATTGGAAACCTTATGCATTCTATGGTAATGATAAGTTATAAAGAGCCCTAATCTATTTTTAAAAATAAAGAAAATGTTTAATTAATTATTTGCTTATTTATTTTTTAAAAGTTATCTACTTTTAATATTTCTCTTAAATTTAAATACACACCTTTTTAAATATTTGTTAGTGGTACTCAAATTAACTTACAATTAAAACAACATTTTATGAAACAATCATCACACTATATATAATAAATATTTTTTTATACAAATATTAAATAAATTATCAAATGTAAAATAATATATAAATCACATATTAATTATAAATCATTAGATCAATTTAATATTTAAATATTTGATAATATTATTTTAAATTATGAAAATAAAAAATAGATTTGATTTATTTATTTTTTTTGGGCAAGTGGTGGATTCATATTTCCACACCACTTTCTCTGGATTCTTTTCTCTTCTTTCAAGTAATTGTCACTATTCAGACATGGTGATTACTGGATGGGAAAAGACAAAGATGAATGTATGATTTTGGGGTTGAAAATTAAAATTGGGTTGGCAGCCAATTGTTTTGGACCATTGACCTAATTCATTGCCTAATCTTTGATTTGACATTAATCCCAATGTAATGCTAAGTCTAAGATTGGTATGATTTCTTCCCCTTTTTGGTTAGATCCTCAAATCAAAAGTTTTCTTAAATGTTTGGTTAACCAATAGAAAATAGGAAAAGAAAATAATTATTTTTTGAATTTACATTGTTTTTTTTATAAAATTATATAATTTAGATAATTTATTCCGAATATTTATTTTTAACTAATATTCTAATTTTCTTATATTAGAATTACTTTATTGTTAACAACTTTATTGACAATTTGCAATGTTAAATAATAAAAAAGTTGCATGTGATACATCATGAGGATGCTTATTTTAATCTTTAGATGTTCTTGGTCTGTCATTGTCACCTTTCCATGTCTTCTTCTTGGCATCATTCATTGGAACTCTATGGCTCCTCGTTTTCGAGTTTGTAACATTTTTTGTAATGGTGATAACGTGCACAGGTGGTCATAGTTATGTCTCAGTCCCTCTTTATAGTTCCGTAGAATTCAACCACCTGGTGTCTCCTCACAGATGGAAGCTCCACGTCACTCTTGCCTTAAACCAAGATGGTCCTACAATGGAGTCTGGTCAGGTTAGTCCTGATTGGTCTTTTCAGGATTTCTGGAATTGGCAGAACCTGAGAAGTTTGAGAGCTGATAGAAGACTACTTCCTTGCTTTGTTTTGGTTCTGCCTCGCAAATTCCAAAACTTCCAGGAAAGTTTCACATCAGGAGCGGGAACTCGTGAATTGTCAGGTAAAGTTGGTGTGCATGATCCTGAACTTCTTGTTTTCTGACCAACTTGAGAAAAAGAAAAAAAAAATCAATCTTCTGATCCTTCTCCTCCTTCACTAAAATTCATTAAGAAAGGTTTTAGTTATGCTAAAGAATCACATAATCAACCGTTTCAGATAAACCAGTAACTGGATAATCATTGCATGCCCTGACAAATGTATCAGGAAGCAACGTGACGAGGAAACTAGTAAACGTGACATAAACAAGCACTCCTAAGATCTGAAGCAACAGGTGATTAAGACATGGATAAGGATAATGGGTCTTATCTATCTGGGAAGTTACAAAAACTAAAAAGGTCTTTCCTTTTCTGTTCCTTCTCTGCTTAATTCTCTGTATCATATGCATATCAAGAAGGTGTCTTGTTGCCTGTTTTTAGTTGGTACTTGTTGCAACAGAAGATGGAACTCAACGTTTTCAGGAGTTTCAGGATTCCTTGGTAACTATCTTGTTGGCTCCGTTTCTTTACCAGGAATTCTAACTAAAAGACAGAAATTATAAGTTTCATCATCTGAAAACTAGTGTAATGTGTTGGTAAATTAGGAAAACTAATACGCAAGAGATAATGATTCTAATAAAATTGGAAAATGTTATCCTATATTCAGGATAAGATAAATCAGCACCTAAGTAGTTAAGATATTGTAGACTAGTAGAGTTAAAGTAGTTAGAATACTGATTATATACTGACTATATTTTAGTTAGGATAATGATTTTATACTAGCTGTATTTTTTCAATTTAAGATGCATAAGTCAAAAAAGAGGGTAATCGTTGTGCTGATTGCTTAGCACGCTTCGCACACACGCTAAGTTTGGGGACTCACGTTTTACAAAATCCTCTTGAAGATTGTCATCGATTACTGATTGAGGACTTCAACGAGACCTCTTGTTTACGTCTAAGCGTTTAGTTTTGTTTGTTTTTTTCACTGTACTAAAAAAACAATTACATAACTTTAGTTCTGGTTTTCCTATTTAGTTATGTAAACATGGTATCAGAGCAGTAAAATTAGATCATGAATTTCAAAGCAGCCATGGTGGGTTCTAGTTCGTCTTATTCAGATGATAGTAGTGGGGTGACTTCAGGAGGAGGAAGTAGCATGTCTGCACCAATTTCTCTCTCAGAAAACTCTCTCCGAATGGTCCTAATCCATACGTTTAGTGATCGACGGCAAGGGGAAGCTCGAATATTTAAATAGTGAAGTCAAACAACCAGTTGTAAACACCCTTGATATTGGCAATGACGTTTGGAAAACTCAAATGGTTACTGCATGGCAAATCAATTATATGGAACCAGCTATTAGGAAGCCCTTCATGTTCATGCCAACAGGTCATGATGTTTGGGAAGCAGTTAGGGAAACAAATTCAAACCTGGACAAGCACTCACAATTATTTGAATTAAACACCAAAAATGTGGAAAATACAATAAGGTGAGAGGAATGTAACAACATATTATAATGAATTATGAAATGATGTCTGAATGGCAGGAATTAGATTTATTTGATGAAGAAAGTTGGGTAAATCTAAGGGACAGTGCTGGGTACAAAAAGAAATTTGAAAGAGGACATATATTTATCTTCTTAGTCAGATTGAATAAAGACTTGGATGAAGTTAGAGGTCGTATTTTTGGGAGAAATCCTCTACCGACCATAAGGGAAGTTTTATCAATGATACGAAGAGAAGAAGCATGAAGACAAGTGATGTTGAAAATGTTGGTGACACCAAAATAGAGAGTGAAGGTTTAGTTCTTGTGACTCGAGGAGCTGACTACGAAGGAGAAAAATGTAGTGGCAAATAAAAAACAAAATTCTCTGTCTAATTTTATGGTGTCTTATTCTATTCCTTGAATCTCAACCATTTATTTTTGTGAATCTCGCGTGGGTCTCGCATAAATAAATGTAAGATCCGCATAAATAAATAGCTGAGATTCATGAAATAGAATAAGACACTATAAAATTAGACAGAATATCCTATCCAGCAACCAGAAGCCTCGGTGTGACCATTATAAAAAATGTAGCATACTAGGAAAACTTGTTGGAAGCTAAACAGAAAACCAGCTAATTGGAAAAAGAAACCATGCAATGACACCAAAACAAGGGGAGAAGTCAAAGCATTTCAAGTGAGCAATTTTAATTCAGGGCAGCAATCATCTCTAGAATCTCTTCCTTTCACTAAGGACAAAATAGAACATCTACACCAAATGTTTAAATCTCAAAAAAATCCTAATCAATCATGTTCTCTAGCTCATTCAGATAATACTTTCCCTATGTCTTTGACCTGTAGCAACATTAATGGTCCATGGATATTAGGTTCTAGTACCACATAACACATGACTAGTATTTTGCACGTTTTTTCTTCATATACTCCATGTGTAGTAAAGGTCAAAATTGTAGAGAAGGAATGGTGTCTATCTCTCCTTCCCTAAATCTCAAAGATGTCTTTCATATTCCTAACCTATCATATAACCTCTTATCTACAAGCAAGCTTATTCTTAATCATAATTGAAATTTTATGGTCTTCTCATTGCGAATTTTAGGATTTAAGCTCTAGGAAGATGATTGGAGATGCTGAACAGAATAGTGGCCTCTATGTTTTTCACAAAGGATGAACCTTTGGAAAGCAAGATCAATAAACTTGTTTAAATTCTATTTCAGTTTCTAGTAATAATGAAGTTATGTTATGGCATTGTCGACTAGGATATCCAAGTTTTTACTATTTAAAGCATTTATTTTCGAAATTATTCATAATTAAAAATCCTTTGCTGTTTAAGTGTGAGTCTTGTAAATTAACAAAACAACATCATTTCCACCACAACCTTATAAAACTTCACAACCATTTACTATGATTCATAGTATTGTTTGGGGGCTTTCTAAAATTGCTACATTGTCTAGGAAATGTTGGTTTATTACGTTTATCGATGATCATAATAAGGTCACTTGGATATTTCTCTTAAAAGAAAATTTTGATGCCAAAGGAGTATTCAAAAACTTTTTATAACATGATTAAAACACAATTTCAAAGTAAGATTAAAATATTTCAAAGTGATAATGAGAAAGACTTCTTTAATAATATGCTAGAAATTTTTTTTGTTGAGAAAGAAATAGTTCAACGAAGCTCATATATAATACAACATAATAGAATGGTGATTGAGAGAAAAAGAAAACAAACACTTTCTTAAAATAGTTAAACCTTTGAGCATTCAAACTCAGGTTGCTAAATATTTGTGGAGAGAAGCAATTTTAACAGCCACTTATTTGATAAATAGATTACCTACTCGGTTCTTTAACTACAAAATACCAATTCAAGTTTTTACCGAGTATTTTCCGATTACTAGACTCATTACAAACATTACCCTTAAAATTTTTGGTAGCTTAACTTTTGCTCATAATCATGATTCCAAACTTTCAAAACTAGATCTTAGAGCACATAAATGAATCTTTGTAGGTTATCCATTTATTCAAAAGGGTACAAATGTTTTGATCCAATTTCAAAAATGATGTTTGTGCTTATGGATGTTACTTTCTTTGAAGGCACTTCATACTATAATAACTACCATCATCAAAGGGAGCAAAATATCAACAAAGATGAGTTCTTAGATAGTTCGGATCTTAAGTTTGAGTTTGTTCAAAGTAATACCTCTCATGATGATTCAGAAAAAAGGGAACACAAAATTATTGGAAGCAAATGAAGTAAATATTGACAATGTTGGATAGGTTAAGAAACAACCTGTGACAATGCCATCACAAAATGATAACACCGGAAACATGGAGATATATGAGAAACGGTACAAAGGTCCTATATATTCAAAGGAACGCCTATCACAAAAAGCAGAAGGCCACCATGACGTTTCAACAAATGGTCATGTTCCTAAAAGTTCTCCTTTAAGTGATTCTAAGCTAAACTCTTCTTCTCAAATTAATCTCCCTGTAACTCTTAGGAAAAGTATTAGATCTTGTACACAACATCTTCTCTCCAACTTTGTATCTGACAAAAATATTTCACATGTGTATTATAACTTTATTTCAAAAGCATCTAGTATTCCTATTCCTAACATTATTCAGGAGGTTCTAAAAGTTCTTGAGTGAAAAAAAGTTGTTATTGAAGAGATGAAAGCCTTGCTGGAAAAGAATACAACCTAAGAAGTCAATATATTAAACAGAAAAAGGTTGTTAGATGTAAATTTAATTCTAATGAATCCTTAGAGAGGCACAAAGCCCAGCTAGTCGCTACAAGCGTTATCCAAACTTATGGCACAGATTATTATGAGACTTCTTCACTAGTGACAAAATTAAACATGATTCGAGTTTTCCTTTTAATTACTGTTAACCTTGACTAGCATCTAAATCAGTTAAATATAAAGAATACTTTCTTGAATAGAGATCTAGATGAAGAAGTACATATGTAGCCTCCTCCTGGATTCTCTCAAAAGTTTGGAACCAAGGTATGCAAATTAAAAAAATCCTTACACCGTCTTAAGCAGTCTCTCAAAGCTTAGTTTAAAAGATTCACAAAGTTTGTTAAAGATCAAGGTTATTATTAAGGACAATCTAATCATACTTTATTTACTAAAAGATCCATCAAAGATAAAATTTTAATACTAATTGTCAATATGAATTATATAAATTTAACTGAAGATGATATGAAAGAAAAGAGAAAACTTAAGCTAAGTCCAGCCAAGGTGTTTGAAATTAAGGACTTAAGTCAGCTAAGATATTTTCTTGGAATGGAAATAGCAAGATCAAAAAAGGGAATTGTGGTTTCACAATGTAATTATATTTTAAATCTCTTAAAGGAGGTTAGAATGAGTTGATGCAAGCCTTTAGACACTATAGCATAATTTAATGTCAAACTTGGAGATGTTAAAGATGGAATCTCAGGATACATAAGAAGGTACTAGAGATTGATAGATAGGGTGACTGATCTACTTGTCTGATACACGACTTGATATTGCATTTGTTGAAAGTATGGTTAGTCGATTTAAGCATTCCCTATACAAGGAGTATCTGTACAGATTCTTTCGATATTTAAAAGGCACTCCCAAAAATGGTATTTTTTTCAACAAAAAAAAAGAAAGAAAGCAGAAAAGTAGAAGTCTATACTGGTGTAGGCTGGATAGAATCAACTTTTGATGCAAAATTGACTTCTGGATATTGTACGTTCCTTTGGGGCAACTTAGTCACATGGAGATGTAAGAAACACAACACTGAAGCAGAATTTAGATCAACGACTCAAGGTGTATGTGAAGCTCTATGACTACAAGAAGTTCTGGAAGATCTTCGAAGTCCAATGAGCTTTCATATAAGATTGTACTGTAACAATAAGACAACCATACATAAATATTGCTCATAACCTAGTATTTCATGACAAGACAAAACACTTTGAAATTAATAAACACTTCATTAAGGAAAAACTTGAAGCAGGAATAATTCATACTCCATTCATTCCAACCACACAAGTAGTTGCAGACATATTTACTGAAGAATTGTTAAGACAACCATTTGAACTTCTAAGCATGATAAATGTTTTTGCATTAACTTGAAGAGAGTGTTAGTAAATTAGGAAAATTGATATCTAGTAGATAATGATAATGATTTCAATAAAATAGGAAGATTTTATCCTCAATTCAGGATAAGATAAATCAGCACCTTTAAGGTGCTGTAGATTAATAAAGATAAGTAATCAGGCTACTAATTCTATGCTGACTGTACTATAGTTAGGATACCAATTCTATATTATCTAAGAATAAAATTACAGCACTTTAGTTCTATTTTTCCTATTCATGATGATCAAAGCAAAGCAATCTAAAATAGGAAGACGCCTACTCAGTTCTGTCAACATAATGATCAAATCAAGGCAATCTAAAATAGGAAGACGGAAGGAAGAGAGATCAAATGTTATTGCATTCTTTTAGGTAAATAAAACATAACACAGTATTATCATCAGAGTACAGGCACACCAAAAGTCTGAGCAGATGGTGGAAACTTTATGAGAGTTTTGTTGATATTATAAGAAATAGGTAATCCCCAGTTCACACAGAAGCGGATAACATCCACAACCACCACAGCTCCAGTTATTCCTCCTCCTCTGCCTCCTCCAGCCAATTAACAAAGGCCTCCAGGGATTTCACAAAGGTTTGCCTACACAAAAAGAATGATATAGAACAAGTTTTATGTTAGCTTCCCGTCCTTTTTTTCGCATATATAATGTATGTAGAATGTTGAGTGGGTGGCTAACGAAGTATAAGCGTACCGGCCCTTGGGATTTGTTCCTTTGCGGAACCAGTAAAGAATGGTGTCCTCTGCCAGTACATCCTGATCATACAGGGATCTCACTACTTCAGGAAACAGTTTCATTAGCTTTGCGTCCTCATAGCACTGCATCTGAACTTTATACAGCAGTTCCAACTCAAGTTTTCCATTAGTGCAGAAAGTATTTAACAGTTCTGCCCATGTTTTCACCTGAGTCAAGATAATTTCCATTACAAGATCAATAAATGTGGGGTTGGAGGTGTGTTGGAAAAGGTTGAACAGTGAGTCGGCTCCTTAACATTAGGGGCTAAACAGAAAAAGGAAAAGGACAGGCTAAAAAGGAACTGTTTGCCAAAGAATGCAGTAATACCTGTCTAAGTGCTGCATTGGCATTCTGCTGTTGGTTCTTCCCAGACCACTGAACAGCATCCATCAGCACATCCCACAAGATGCGAACAACTTCAATATCAGGTAGTTTAGCATCTTTAACATGTTGCTTCACCGAGTCTATGACTTCGGAAATATCAGATTCTTCTGCTATCTGGGTTGTTAAAACAGATTTCATCTCCTTCAGTTTCACCTCGAATATTTTCTTTTCATTGTATTCAACCAAGGGAATGAGTCCCTCCTTTCTGATAACAGAGACAGTTTAAGTTAATATGCTCATCACAAGCCAAGATCAACATGTGTTTTTTTTTTCCTCTAAAAGAGAGAATGCATCTGAAGAGGGGAGGATGGGGAACTCACGTAAAATGCTCAGAGAAACCCTCAGCAGATCGCTTTGCAGATGGGAAGATGTCCAGAAGATTGTCTTCCATTTTACCCCGCTTCAGAATTGAAATAAGATCATCAAGGCTATTATCAACCAGGTACTCCTTAAAGAAGTCCGTTACAAATGAAAGAACTATCCCTTTTGCCACAAGATTATCCTTAAGCAGTGGCTGGAACACAGTCTCTGGTGGAAGACCAGATAACTTCTGAGAGAATGCAAGTGCTGTGAAAATAGCCAGTTTCTTCCTTTCATTTTCCTCAAAGAGCTCCAGTGATTGAAGGAATCTTCGCATAACATTTTCAAGACTTTTTATGAGGAATGGCCTTCGCCGCAAAATCTTTTGTATATAGACCACAGATGGCAAGATGACTTCTCGCTTGGGCTCACAATCAATTATAGAGTAAGGATGACGCTCCCCCTCATCAGGTTTTGTTGTGCCGGGCTGTGTTCGGCCTCCCGTGAAAACAACCTGCACATGTACTCAAATTAGATTGTAACGGTAGAGATAAGCTGTTATGCCTAAGAGATGGGAGAACTTACCTCAAAGAAGGTATCACCGTATCGTGAGAAGTTAAGGTCTGAAGATTCAATGCTTTTAGCAATGAGTTCCTGGATGCAATTAAGCTTCTTATAGTTAGAAAAACTGAAGAAGTTATTCAAACACAGTTGATATGACTGTGCATTCATATAGAGACAAATTACCAAATCACCAGCATTATCCAGATATATCTGGACCACTGCATCGGCAAATGCTGCAGGGTCCAGCGGCGCAGTAATATTCCGTTTGCGGGTCTTAATCCGCGTGCCACTGCATATGTACAAAAATGGATTACGATTCCAAATATAATCAAGGTAGAGGTATAAAGTCTATAGGTTAAGAATTAAACTATTGACTTCTAACTTTCGATTCCATGCAAATACTATTAGCTAGAAAGTAAGAATCTTTACTATAAAACAAATAGCACCATCAAGCAAAAAGTTTGAGCCTTAAGTCTCAACCCAACAGAAAGATGTTATAATACAAACTCTTACCCTTTCAATGATCCGTTTGATAGCATGCAAAACCAGAACTTTCAACAAAATTTAGTGTCTCTAATTCAACTCACCAAACGAACAGATGAAACAAGTAGTTTAACATGCATGCCCTCTTGTAATCAATTACATGAAGAATAAGGTAATACTCCTCACGGAATAAACCACGCAATAGAAGCTGGAATCAGAAACTTTAGATGAGTATATGGTACAAAAGTTCATTGATTAATCATATTCTTCGAGATAAAGAGCAAGATCAATATAGAAAAGTTAAACGATGAAGCTTATAAATGCAAAGCATGCTTCTTGTGACCGTATTCCAAGGAATAAGGAAGAAAGCACAAAGTTAACCTAAAAAAAGACTTACCCAAGAGTGGGTCTCTCCTTTGAGCTGCAAATCGAAGGAAAAAAAACCAAATTGGTTAAAAAGCTCTACTTCATAGATAATTACTAGCCAAAGCTGAATTCAAGCAGACACAAAAACCACAAGAACAGAGTAAAATCCAACAAAAAAACAAGAGATTCACAGTTCAAGCAGATCTAAAATCCGGACGACCCACAAACGCTTTACCTCGATCGATCTATATGAACACTAAAAAAAGACCGAAAATTGCCAGTTTTGAAAGGCCAAGGAAACGACCACTAGTAGCAAAAAACAAAAAGGAATCAAACTTTATCCTAAAAACAAGAAAGCCAACCGCAAATTGACCACCCCAGATCGAGGGCAATCATCTTTTGAAGGAAATCACAATGAAAAGAAGCAGATCCGGGAGAAACTTCACTGTAAGAACAGTATTCAGATTCAAAGAAGCAGAAACAGATCACAGATAAGAAACGTATACGAGACCCACAAGTAAGAATCATAATACGTAGTGATCTAACGTTAAAGCGTGTGCGTATGTTCTACCTCATAAACCAAGACGAAGATGGGATCGGAGGCGCGTAGAAGTCGCTCTTGAAAATGGGTGTTTCCTACTTTTAGAGAGGGAAAGACGGAGAGAGAAACAGAGAGAGAAGGTTTTAGTGTGGTATGCTTGGAAAGAGCACTCCTTTTATTCCTAAAAAGGAAGAGACAACGCTTAACATACACGGGACGAGTAGGACGGGGCTTTCTATTTAGTTTTCTTTTCTTTTATAGTGTTATTCACCTTTTATTAAGTGCTTTCGTAGAAAGTGATTTACACAAACACCTTGTAAACACAAAAGCTCCTGTAAATACGCTCGAGCCCTCTCGTCTCTGCCACAAATTATCAGATGAAGAAACTGCTTTGAAGCTAAATTAATGGCGCAAGTTCTCCATGACCTTCCCTTATTCAAGGTATGGATTGCAAGTGCATTAAATAATTTTGGCCGGTGTCGGAAGGAACATGACAGAGAAGTGAAATAAAATATAAATTTCTGTGACTGGGAAGTTCCAATACATGTAACAAATGTTTCTGATATTGGGTTTCTACTGTTATATACAGTGTTCAACAACGGCTTAAGCTTCTAACTATGGAGGTTGCTAGTGATCATGGTGTAGATCAGAGGGCCTAACAAGAAACAGCAAGCAGTGACCACAGAGGCTGCAGTCAGACCCACAGATCCAGCAAGAACTAAGGATGTTCCAGCGAGGAAGGCTAAAACCATGCCGTATATGGACCATTCGTTGAACAAGAAAGCATATTTGATCAGGTATGCTGCAATATAGTCTCTTTTGACCCCTGAAGCCCCAAAATGGAGAAAGATTGATGCAGTTGATAAACCAAAAGCCAAGCAAGTAGCTATCATGAACACACCAAAACCTACTTTTTGGGTTAGAGAGCCTTGCTCATCAGTCTTGTATCCACCAGGTACCAAGAGAGCTGCTATGAAGGTGACAGTTGCAACAATTGTTGCGACTAGTAAGTTCGTAGTGGCCATGTCCTTCAAATGTTTGAGAATCAAAGGTTCTGCTTGTGCTTGGAGGGTTTTAATCTTCAGATTATCTCCTTCCTCACTGATTATACTGCTTGAATTCTCTTTCCCAGGTGTTAGTTGCTGCTGACCTTGCTGCCATGGTTGCTCTATAGCCTGGACATTAGTGGTTTCTGTTTTGACTGCCTGTTTCAGGCTCTGTAGAACACCGTGAGCTTTCATCTTCCATATAATTTGTGCCTGTGAGATTTAATACAAGACAGTGATATCAGAACATTTTGCATCTTTCACATGTTGTGTTCTGAGCAGAAGTGATTGAGACTTACCTTTTTATGCTGTTTAAGTTGTGTGTTTGACTTGATAATGTCAAATGCCGTCAACCCGGCCTTGTTCGTAGCTCCTTTATCAACTCTTGGATCGTTTGTTAGAACCGATAGAACTTCATGATGACTTTCAAGAGCTGCCAAATGAGAAGGAGTGTTTCCGTCTTTATCTTGTTCATTTATAAGATCTTCAAAGCATTGTCTTGATAGGAAAATCTTAATTGCATTAGTCTTCCCTTTCTCTGCAGCAATATGTAGAGCAGTTCGCCCTCTATTATCCAACAATTCGGATGTATCGGGACATTTGTCAATGAACTTTTCGATAACATCATCCTGACCAGCCTTAGCTGCAATGAGAAGTGCAGACATTCCTTCTTTGTCCTTAACATAGGACAGGGAGATGTCCAATCCTAATAAAAGCTCAACAACTTCAGCATTGCCCAAATATGCAGCATAGTGAAGAGGGATCCATCCAAAGTTATCGGCTTCAGAAATTGCGGATGGATATCTTTGATGCACCTCGCGAATGAAATCTGAAAAGTCGAATCAAATTGCTTAAGACCAAGGACATATCTCCATCATATCATAGTATCTTCAAGAATAGGTGCATTCCTGCAGAAAATTAGTTTCTGGAGGAAGAAATTTACCTGCCCCAATGAAGCTAAATCTGTAAGATTGTTTGAATTGTATATAACAAATCTTTGCTCTGACAGGAAGAAACTGGTTCAAGTACAAGGCCGGTATCTTTGACAAGAGAGCAGCAATGTTTCTAATCATATATTTCACCACGAATAGAAGTCCTGCAACTTATGAAGAAGGACAGCTTGGTCAGGACAAAACGCAAGAAAACTGAATTACAAGGTTGCGTAACATTCAATTGTACTTGAGACGGAGAATTAGCGTAACATTCAATTGTACTTGAGACGGAGAATTATAGGAAAGAAATTCAACAGATGTTATGAGCAGACTTACTTTTATCTGCTCTTATGATAGCTGCGTGCAAGGCATTCATCCTATTTCTTCCAACGTAGGAGCACATAGGAACAGTTTTCAGGATATGGTTAGCAATTTTGTAGAATTTCCGATCCACAGCAAGGAACACTGGAGACTCTCCAGCACCATTCACAACTCGAGCTAATTCTGGATCTTCATTTATCAGCAGACTAACTATTTCAAAGTGCCCATTTCGTACGGCATCATGTAAAGCTGTGTCATTGTCCTGGTTCTCCATCCTCACTAATTCTTTCTCCACTTCAACTTCTACAAGTTTTGCAAAATTAACCAAAAGCTGAGACATCTGTAGACAGCCCAATCTAGCCGCAATGTGCAACGGAGAATCGCCCTTTGCATTTGATTGATGCAGAAGTGAAAAAGGCAAAGAAATTATCTTTTCTGCCATCTGCATTCTCCCACACTTTGCTGCGATATGAAGGATGGTGTTCTGGTGGCCTGATGTAACTTGCAGGGGTCTGTTTGGATCCTGAGTGGCCAGATCTTCAAAAGTCTTCAAAGATCCACTAGTTATTGCTTGATACAGTTCAGGGTCCATGTCCAACCTTAAGAACAACAATCTAGATCAAGATAATCTGTTGAAGAAGAAATCCAGGACAAATTTTATCAGATAAGGACACATAATTATCCAAAGTTCACGGCAGGCTATGTTTCTTGGTTTTGCAGGTTCCTGTCACGGTAAATTGTTTAAAGATGGGAAAAATAATGAAGTCCACACTAGGACAACGTCCTAGCTCAGCTTCGAAGCCTCCGCTAGATTCATGTTGCAACTTGTCCTCAAGCAATCTGACTCGTAGCATAATCTATTGCCATGAAAGCTGACAAGCTGTCTGTCCCCTGGAACAGATCAAGATGATGTGACAGGAACTTTGTTCATCTCTTTTTTTTTTACCCTTTCGCAGGATATGTACCGTACCAGGAGGCACTAGCCATGGCTCATCGGGAGTCTTTGATGTTATTTCTTGTTGATCGTTACATTCAACTTGTCAACAGTTCCGCAGGAAAATAAAAGTTCACATCCTTTTGTTTAATCTGGTTGAATCAGATCGATTCTATTCTACCATTGACCCTCTCATCTTATTAGCACGTGATTTTTATCTTTTGAGTGTTCCTCACTTGATTAAACTGAGGCTTCCTCGTGTTTCGCAATTAAAATGCCTTCATAAAACGGGGTGGCTTCATTGTGAAACACACCTTCATAAGAACTCCTCAAATGGTGGCTTTAGCTGGTAAAGTTAGTCTTTTCAACAGTGTTCTAATTCGTGATGTTATAGTATCGATTCATAAGTGTAATTTATCTTCGATTCGATATTTGATTTTGAATCGTTTATCGAAAATTTATTTAAAACATATCCGAAAAAGGTCTACAAATCCCACCTATTTGTACACACAATCAATGTCATATTCTTGGTAAAATCTTCTACTCTGTAGCAGCAAATATTATAAGAACTTGCCATTGAAGACTGCCACCACGAGAAATATAACACATAAACAAACAACAGAGAAGAAAGAAAACGTGAAAATGTCACTCACCCCTCGTCTTCTATATACTCCAACAACATCCAGGGCCATCTGCAATTCCTCCTCAGCTTCTTCTCTTCTTCCCACTCTATCCTGTTCTGGGTTTGGCTCTGCCTCCTCTCTTTCCCTACACCCCATCTCTAGAGCACACTCTCTCCTTCTTTCGAGGGCATCTTCGTCATTCCGAACTTCAACCGCCGCCATGGGTGACGCTCCTGACGCCGGCATGGACGCCTTCCAACGACGCCTCATGTTTGATGACGAGTTCTGTTTCTACTCTCTGTCTGTCTGCTCTTGCTATGTTTTATTTATATATAAAGATGTAGTCTTTTGTTATTTTTTCACTTGTTCTGTCATTGCTTTGCTTCGAGGTCTTTTTTTGTTCATCTGATTACTGATCTTTATTTTACTGTTCCATTTACGAATTGGGTTTTTCAGATTCCTCTCAAAGTTTGTTTCTTTTCCAATTGTTCTTCCGTTTCTTGGTTTCTTTTCCATAGTGGAGCTTCCTTCTCGATTTCACGTTGACTTCCGTACGAAAAAGTTTGGGAATTTTGTTCTAAGTTGGATGTCTTAGTTCAAACTTACGTGCAACTTAGTTGTTGAGATATGAGTTGGTCCTGAATCAAAGATCTGGAATTTGAACTTTTGCCTTCTATTCGTGCATAAAATGTTTGTTTTGCTGCGTTTTCTGATTTAAATTGCTTGCAGATGCATCTTGGTGGATGAGAACGATAAGGTTGTTGGTCATGACTCCAAATATAACTGTAAGTGAAACTTTCCTGTCAATTCAAGCAGGTGGTTATGGCTTATATCGATCAATCAGGAAAAAGATGAACTCCTGTTGAAATCATGTACTTGTATTCTATGCCTTTTACTCTGTCTTAGAAACTCAGATACTGCCACCTTTCTGCATAATCATGTTCTGTAGGTGTGGTATTATAGGTGTATTACTCATTTCTCTACTCAATGCCTTAGGTTAGATCATCTTTTAAAGTCTGTTACCTTCTCAAATTGGCAGGTCATTTATGGGAAAATATTTTGAAGGGCAACTCATTGCACCGAGCATTTAGCGTGTTTCTGTTCAATACGAAATATGAGCTACTCCTTCAGGTTTGTCGTCTCTAATTATGTGTTACAGTTGAATGGATCTTATGGTGATGGTTTTTGATTCTTAGAACCTAACATGTCATGCTGATCAGTATGTTTCTCTTGTCTCCCAGTGGTTGAGAGGCTGGGATGTGGAGACTAGTTTAAATGCTTATTGTGTGAGATAAGACTTGGTGGCTATTGATAATACGTTTTTCGAATTAAAAAGCAAGATTTTCATGTTAAAAAAGTGCCTCTAATAACAGGGAAGGAACTGGATCATAGTATAGAAGCTGCAGAGATAATTCACAACAATTCTAGTTGGACTCAACTGTCAAATTGTAAATAAGACATTCTGCTTTCAAGAAACCACTCGACTGAGCTTATCCAATGCTTACGTAGATATCATCTGGAAACTAGGAAATGAACTTGAATTTTATACAATTCCACTGCCATCTTATAGATTCACTATATATTGATTTTCAATGAAACTTGAGAATTTAGTTGCTAGATTCGGATAAGAATTTTTATGTACAAAATGAGGCCAAAGCAACTTCCATTTGATGGAAACTAGTCAGAAACAAGAGTCATGCTACGAACACTGTTGAATATGGTGTGAATCAGATTTATCTGTTTATTGGTGAGGATCAATTAGATTTCTTAATCTTAACAGCAACGCTCTGCAACTAAGGTGACATTCCCCCTTGTGTGGACAAACACTTGCTGCAGCCATCCTTTATATCGTGAATCCGAGCTTATCGATGAAGATGCTCTTGGTATTGACTCATACACGCTTTACAATCTGACAAAACTATACAGGATCACAGTGTATGAGTTAAACTTTTTTGTCCCCTTTCTTTATCTTTTGTCAGGGGTAAGGAATGCTGCACAAAGGAAGCTTTTGGATGAGCTTGGTATTGTTGCTGAAGATGTGCCAGTTGATCAGTTTATTCCAGTAGGGCGCATACTGTACAAAGCACCTTCTGATGGAAAATGGGGAGAGCACGAACGTAAGATTTCAAACTTCTATCACTCCATCCCTACTCTTTTAGAACAAAAATTTCTCATCGGAATGTTTATATATGTTTGAATCGAAGACCGTTGTGACTTTCTGGCCGAAAGTTTACTTATCTGTTTACATTGCAGTTGATTACCTGCTCTTTATTACCCGCGATGTGAATGTAAACCCGAATCCTGACGAAGTAGCTGATGCCAAATACGTTAACCGGGAACAGCTAAAGGAGCTCTTGAGAAGAGCAGATTCTGGTGAGGAAGGTTTGAAGTTGTCACCTTGGTTCAGACTGGTTGTGGACAACTTCTTGTTCAATTGGTGGGATCATGCGGAGAAAGGGACAGTTAAAGAAGCAGCAGACATGAAAACGATCCACAAATTGCACTAAAAAGTTAGTTTAGCTGGTATTTGGGGCAAGAGATAGATCCTAAGAGCAGCTATATTCAATAAACTTGGATGTGAATGAGTAGCCAACTTGGCTGGCATTTCATTCTTTGTAAAACATCTTTTGGTGAAACACTTGTAATTTGAATAAGTTACTCTGAAAAAATGTCAGAGCTCCGAATCATGTTTATAAAAAGCATATCATATAAAAGAAAGTTATTGAGTATAAGCCTAGACCTGATATATAATTAGTGCATTCCACGAGCCCGAGTGAGCGAGTTCAAGTGGCGTCATTTTTACATGATTGTTTAACACTACCGGACCACACCCTTTACAGAAAGATCTAATCTTTGGCACTTACTTTAATGGTGGACGTGGAAATTCAATCACTTTGTATATCCCACGCTCAAAAGGCAGCAGTTTGGGGAATGTTCATTGTCACCATTACAAAGGGTCGTTGTGTTTCTTTATTACGATGAACGTGTCGGCATTTTTGTGCCAAAAAGTATTTTGGAGCATCCCATGTTCACGCTACAAAACAGCGCGTGGAGATCATGTGGGCTCAGATACTAGATCTTAAATCAACTAGGCCAGTGAAGATTAAGATTCACAATTACTATTTTTATCTTTTTATTTTTCCTCTCTGCTTTCCCTCTAGTAAGCTTCAAAGGACTACTCTCCTCACTCGCTGCATATTCTTGAATCCCACAAGCTTGGTCTGTTTGTGTGTTTAGCTTCTTTTGGGTTTGCTATCCCAGGTAAAGTTTCGACCTTTTCTTTATTATATGATAATAATTTTGGTCTGTTTTTCATTTGATTATTTTCTTATATCTCTCTAAGATATAAGTTGATTAGGATCGATCCTTTTTCAGTATATGAAAATTTTCGAATCTTTGCAGCTAATAATGGACGATGTTAGTACGAGAATACTCTGACTATAAACCTCCTTTAAAATGAACTTTTGGTTCTTTGTGGATCTATTAAATGATCTAAATTGTTGTTTTTTTTTTCTAGAATCATCATGACATAGCTTCTTCTGTCTTAGATAAATTAAACTGTTGTGTCCGAGATATCAACCAAATTTGCGATTTTGATTCTCCAATCATGAGCAGAAAGTAATTGTGAGCAATTGGTTAACATTTCTCTGTTTCCTGTTATGTTTGACATATTTCCTTGATTACTGTATGTCATATGTTGTTAGCTTTGCGAGATTCGCACTATAATTGACTGGTTTTTGTAGTTATACTTTGTTTTCTTATCCATAAGCTGTTGCATTAGGGTATTAAGTACTGAGATATAGCCAAGTTTTACGGTCTTGGAGTTCAGATGATTGAGGTTTATAAGGTAGTTTATGTTTGATGAGAATATTGCTTGCTTAATTGGCTTTAATAACAAAATGGAAATGATGTAAACAATTTCTTAAGTATTGAGCTGGAGGACAATTTGTAAACCTTATTATGACTGTTGCTCGGTTGAATAAGAATCATTGATTCCCTCTGCTGTCTGTCTTGCATTCCACTCTTAAAGAGTAGTTGATGAAAGGTCTGCTCATTAGCATAGTTGGCTTTGATCGGGCACCATCACATATGGTGGGGTAGCTAACGTGATTTCATACACTTCATGATAAGAAATATTTCACGGTGAATCATTTTAACAACAGCTTAAACTGCTTGCTTGACTGAAATTTTTTTTGTTAAAGTATGATTGAATTATTAGGAAAAGTTTTGTATTCCGCTCATTGTATTTATTATTTAGCAACTTAGTTTATGTGGAGGCTAAGAGGTTGACAATGTGATAGAACTTGTAGCTTGTATTTTATGGTTGGGATCCGAACTGAGTTTATTAAAAAATAAATTAGTTAGTATAGACCAGATTATCAAGTAGACTAAAATTGGGATTTGTATCACAGTTCTCTAAGCAGTGGTAGAGAAGTTTGTAAGATAATTTGGATATTTTCTTTCTCCCTATCAGCTATTAGTTTAACATGTACATATTACATATTTAATAATTGGCTTATTTGACAATTTAAGATATTCTATGCTTCCTATCTGTTTCTCATTGGTAAGTATGTGCTTATTATCTTAAAGATACTTGGAGTAGATGGCATTGGTTACAACTGCTGAAGTTTGTGATGCAAACCCACAGCTGATAGTGAGTGGTGAGCTCAGAGCACTCCAACCAATTTTTCAGATTTACGGGCGGCGTCAAGTCTTTTCTGGCCCAATCGTGACCCTTAAGGTCTTTGAGGACAATGTTTTGATTCGTGAGTTTCTTGAGGAGAAAGGGAATGGCAGAGTTCTTGTGGTAGACGGTGGAGGCAGTTTGAGGTGCGCAATACTTGGAGGCAATCCTGTGGTTCAAGCTCAGAATAATGGATGGGCAGGCATTGTCGTTAATGGCTGCATTAGGGATGTGGATGAGATTAATGGTTGTGACATTGGGGTTAGAGCTCTGGCTTCTCATCCAATGAAAGCTAATAAGAAGGGTATTGGGGAGAAGCATGTTCCTATAACAGTTGGAGGGACCAGAATCTCTGATGGGGAATGGCTTTATGCAGATACTGATGGAATCCTGATTTCTCGAACAGAGCTGTCTGTCTGAATGCTACGGATTATTTAGAAGACTGTAGTTCCAATATGTCACGCATCCTGGACATTTTCGTTCATGAATTTTCCATGAACTTTTTTGATTAAACTATGCTGGTATATGGAAAAAAATTTGTAATATGCTTAGCATGTTTTCATGTGTTAGATTGCTTTGAACAGTCTTGTCATCTTCAAATGAACAATGGCTTGCCAAAGCATTTGACATGCACTTTCTTTCTCTTTTGGCCTTTACGTTGAAATTCTGAAAGAAGACTGGCAAATGCTGAAAGATTTTATTTTTCCAGAACTCGCATCTGAGTTCATCGGAAGATCTGTCGAGGGAGATTAACCTCAGGTAGCCATGAATATAGTTTCCCCTTTGATCGACCACATTACAAGCTGCTTAAAGAATGATTTATCAGTTCAGCATGAATCAAACTATTCATATTCGACCGGAGCTGACGAGGTTTGTGAAAAAGTGCCAGTTCTTTCGTCCCCTGCAAAGTCACAAGGATCGAGTTTGTGAGTGCCCTCTCCATCTAGTAAATTTTCAAGTTCCCTTAGCTTGAAGACTTAAAAATAGCAATCATAATGAAGCTTTGGGCCAAACGTTGATGGTCGTTGAGAGATGAAGCGAGGAAAGGTTGTTTTTAGTCCCATCACAAGGATTGTGATCTCAGGTTGAAGCTGAACTTTCTTATCTTCGATTTTCAAGGCCCTGAATGGCCATGGAAAGACACAAAACTACGACGTAAACTTAGGGGCAAGGACTTCCTTTTTCTTATTGAACTGTCTAAGCATATCCATTGAGCTTTTCACCATTCTTGACTCACTCCTGAATCTTCATCTGATTTCCACACTCCTTAAATTTTACTCGGTTGATTGGATAATTCAAGTCTTTGGTCCTAATAGAAACTGTGTTGTCGTCAGGAAAGTTCGTGCTCTTTAACATTATTGGACAAAAGACAAAGAAAAAGGAAAAGAAAAAGATCGTGCCAATGCAAATTGACTTCTAAGTCTTCCGTTTATGAAGTCAACAAACACCAGCAATCACAAATGGCAGATAAAGGTATTAAACAAGCCTCCACCACTAATTACTGAGAGAGTTATCAGACTCATTCTGTTTCCTCAACAGCTCAGAAAAGTGATTCCCTGAAAATGAATCTCTCTCTATTTTTCTTACTGATGCTGCTACTGCCTGACCTTGGCTCTGGTCTGAGCAACTTCAATATCTCAAATTGTTTCAAGAAACTACATGTCAGATTTCCATTCGGATTTACAGATGAAAACACCAAGCGCTATCCTGGCTTTGATTTATCCTGCTCTGAGGATGATCCGGTGTTGAAGTTGCGAAATCTGGTACAACTCCATGTCAAGGACATTGATTATAAGGCTCAGGAGTTGATTGTATCCTACCCAGGTGACTGCCTTGCAGGATTTGCAAAGAACTTCTCTTTATCCACCTCTCCTTTCGAATTTCAGGATCCAAACCTGTCAAACTACACTTTCTTCAATTGCTCACCAGGAGAAAGAAGTCATTCTCAAATGATCCCAGTGCCTTGCCTTGGTAGTCCTGGCTATGAATTTTATGCTGTTGCGGCTGATGCCTATGTCAGTAACTTGCCCCTGATATCTTGTACCAAGATGTACAACGTTCCAGATCCAATTCCCACTGAAATGATCTCTGACAAAATACTTCGTTTGAAGTGGTTGGAGCCAAAGTGTGGAAAACTATGTGAAGAAAAAGGTAGAAAATGTGAATTGAAGAATGAGGGACTGGAAATTGAATGTGGGGACAGGTTAATTAGCAGGAAGGAAGGTATGATTTTGTTTCTGGGATGCTACTTTGAGTTTTTCATATCTTTGTAAATTCATGGAAGAAAAGATTTCCTTTAGTAGCACTGAGAAAACATTCTTTTCGGTAGAATTCGAACACCTAAAAACATCTCTAGAACATTTAGGCTGGTAGGAGATATTGAGAAAGCAAATTGCTCGGGACACAGCTTGATAGTTTCAAATAGCTTACTGACGTAATACTCCTTTTTGCAGCTATTATGAAGAAGTTGAGGATTGCAGGTGAGTTGTGCACAAAATAATCTCTACGTTTAGCTTCGGATCTTTTATCTTTCATTCAACTGGCAAATACAAGTCAGAAAGTAATCATTTTTACTTACTGAAGTGCTGTTGTTGCTTCATCGGCAGGTACAACACTAGCATCTTTTCTGCTGTTACTTATGGCGCTTGCAGTTTTACG
>JAOQMS010000035.1:24315-71402 GCA_027563885.1 Erythroxylum longipes | reverse complement strand
AAATAAAGTATGCAACTTATGTACTCATAATCAAATTATATGCATAAAATATCAAGCTTCATTTGATTTTAGTTATTTATCTTCATAATCTAAAATAACATTTCCAACTCCTTGAAAAAATTAAAATAAATTCAAACCATTAATTCTTTAATAAATTAAATTCCTATTCCAAATAAAATTTTAATTTGAACAAAATTTCAAATCCAATTGAAAATTATTTTAATTATTTTGACTCATTTGATAAAATTTAATTGAAAACAATTTTCAACAAATTGTACTTCTTACTTATTATAATTTAAAAAAACTCTTTTTTAAAATTATATAAATAACATATTCTAATATAATTAGAACATTTATAATTTCATTAGAAATTATTTTTATTTAATTAGAACAATGTTGAAGCCAACTACGACGGAACAATGTTGAAGCCAAAATCCATCTGATGGAATTCGAGAAGGTAGGAATTTATTATAATTACTTGTTCATGATGAAATTTCCTTGATTTTAGCCATTAGTCTATAGCCCGATAATACATGAGAATCACATGCTTATTTAATCCAGAAAACAAAAACTGCAAGACAACCTTATGACTCAATTAATTACATGTTTGTAATGGTTCTCAAAGAAATGAAAAATATAAATATTTTAAAAGGAATATCTAAATGTGTACAGAACGTCACACAATAACAGGCATTAATTTCATTGTTTGAATAGTTAACTCTTACAAAATCAACTTAATTAATTATATTGTAATTAATTAATTAATTAAAACATAATTAATTGAAATAATATAATTAATAATATAATATAATTAATTAATTAATTATAATTAATTAAAATATAATTCATTAATAATCAAAATATTATAATTAATTAATTAAAATATAATTAATTACAACATAATTAATTAAAATATCATTATTAATCAATTAATTACATTATAATTAATTTAAATATAACTAATTAAAATATAATTATTCAATAATTATAAAATTGTAATTAATTATTTAATTAAAATTTTATTAATTAAAATTTTATTATTATTTATTAAAATATAATTGATTACAATATCATTAATTAAAATATCATTATTAATTAATTAATTACAATATTTTAATTAATAAATGAATATTAATTATATTGTAATTAATTAATTAATCAATATATTATAATTAATTAATTAAAATTAAAATATAACAATTTTATTTCTTAATATTTTTTACAAACCAACCACTGTCAATAGTAATGATAATCATTCCTTCCTCTTAACCAACCATCATAATTATAATGATAATATCCATTCTCATTCTTCACTATATTCATTCTCATTCCTATTACTATTCTCCTGTGCGAACCAACCGCCCCTTAAATTTTTTAAAGGTTTTTGCTCTTTTACTCAAAATTTAAAATTAGATTTTAGTGATTTGTTTATAAATATTATACGATAAATACGAAATGAAAGAGATAATAATACTTATTTTACATTTTTTTAATGATCAGGTATGATTGTATGAAACATCATTTATTTTGGAAATGGACAGCACGTACTGTCCACGTGCAAGATGTCTTTCAGATGTGCCGGCACTCTTTAAGGCAAATAATGGGAATGCAAACAAATTGATGTCACCCGTAAATTAATATTGTCTCATATCAATAAATAAATTAATTTAGACAAAATTAATAATTATAAACAAATTGAATGCTGCAACTCTATTTTCATTGTTTTGAGTGTTTAAATTCTCTAAAATAATCATTTTAATTATTCACAAATAAATGAGATTTTGATCACCAATAATAGTTTTTTTTAAACAAAAAAACCTGTCGTCGCTATCCTTTATATGTTCATTGAATAAACCTTCAGATTGACGCAATAGCTTATAAATCATGCTAATTGGGTACTCCGTATTAGACAAACCTTATATAATTTGCTCGATCAAGAGAACATAAGTAGGGAGATTCGAACACATAAACTTTTAGCCTTATGTCTCCTACTCCACCAACTCAACCACTAATAATAGTATGATAATATTGTGGTGAACAATATATGTTTTGACATGAGCCTGATCATAACATGTATCTTAATCATTTAGTTCTTATTATAAGATATAAAATTGCATGTTATTTATATAACAAGGCCTATTCAATCATTTAATTTTTATCATAATGTTACATAAAACACATATGTTGATACCATTATTTTTATATACTTTTATCAAACAAATTTAGTTGCTTAAATTTATACTTTTATATCTAAAGACAAGATTATGATACGAAGCGTTTTCTCTTAACAAATTTTAAATATTTTATTTTTAATAAATTTTAAATAAAAATTTCACACACGTGTATAATTTATTATGAAAATTTAGAGATTCAAAGATAAATTTTTTTTAAATTTAAAGATTAATTTGACAAAAAATAAAACTGTGAGAGTTAATTAGTATTTTAAGTTTGAATTAATTCGGTTCATTCTAAAATTAATATGTCGGATTCAATTGATCAAATATTGAACTAAATTTGAGTTATCACTTTGGGCTTGGATCGGACCGATACATTGTTATTCCTACTTCAAATAAGCCTTAAAAAACATATTCGGGTCCAATCTTTGACTAAAAATTTTATTGGGCTTTGGCCCTAGAAGAACCCAGCATTTTAAATGGGCCTAGCCCATTGAGCCAGGTTTTCAATTACCATCTGTGGCTGTCGGGTCTGATTCCTAGAAAAAGACAAACATGTCTTTTAAGAACTAAGGACAAAATTTGTTCCAGTTGTACGGTGTTTTTCTCCAAGATACGATCTTTCGTACTCTGTTCAGTTTAGATTCTGAACTAAAGGCTAACTAACTCACTGTTTGCTCATCAACAATTGTTGGTTGACCGATTTTCTTGAGCGTATGATCATTTGAAAAGGGAAGTGAAGAGATGCATACTGGTAATAGAGGATCAACTATGGTGTCCGGATCAAGAATTTTAACACTTGTTCTCTCCATGTTCGCAACTTTAGCCTCTTTCTATGTGGCTGGAAGGTCACCTTTATTGTTTATTTCTCGTACTTTCATAGTTTTTCATGTTTGAAGATGACATGTTCGATTCTTCTGTTCTTTTTTTTTTCTTTCTGATCACTTCTCTGGGGATTGCATGTGGATTACAGGTTGTGGCAGAACTCGCAAAACAGGGTTTATTTGATTAAAGAGCTTGATAGAATAACTGGGCAGGCAAGTTTCTGGTTGTTTTGGTCTTAACAGAACTGGGAATTCTGTTTGAGGTCGAAATGTGATCGTTCTAGTTGTTTTTCTTTGTTTTCTTTATTGGATTCAGCTACTCAGGAAGAAATTGTATTTGTTAATCTCTATTGCGATTTAGTTTTGGATGTAATGCAAGTTCTTGCATTTGGTTTAATAGTCCATTTATTTGGTTAGTTGGTCTATTGCTAGGGAAAAAAAAAAAGAGAGAGAGAGAAGTGATAAAGCGAATTACTGTTTTTTGGTTTTAGGGACAATCTGCTGTATCAGTGGATGATTCACTGAAAATCATTGCTTGCAGGTAACATGAATTGTTTTTTTCCTTCTTTATTTTCGTGCTTTTTAACATCTTTTCGCTGAGACAGCCTATCATTAATTTTGTCTTACTTGTTATATGCCAAACTGCTAATGTTTAGATGGTTTCTTCTTAGAGAAAAAGAAAAGAAGCTGACGGCCCTTCGTATGGATTTAGCTGCAGCTAAACAGGAGGGTTTTACCTCAAAATTTTTGACAGAGAACGATGATGTCCAATCAAAGAAGAGACACTTATTAGTGATAGGAATAATGACAGAGTTTGGCAACAGGAACAAAAGGGATACGATCCGTAAGGCGTGGATGGGAACTGGTAATGTGCAATTCCTGTCTATTTTCCTTGATTTATTTGTCAGTTTGGTGAGATTCTGTTTGTTTCTGTGGGAAATTAAGATTCATCTGGCATAGACTTTCTTTATTGCACAATCCTACATGTGGTTGACTATATCACGAATGAGTATATAATGCAAACAACACAAAGATATCTTGGCAAGTGTGGATGATTTTCGTGTACAATGTACAACTGAAAGCAAATTTATTGATGGGTAATTGCAGGAAGAACTTACACAGCCATTCTATCTTACAGTAACTTATAACATATGCCATCGCTTCTTAACAATTTCTCTTTTAAGGAAAAATATGTCGGTATGGATGCTGTGTTCTTGAAGACAAACATGTAAATATTTTTCTAACATATTACATTGATGTTCTCTTACCGAGACTGATGACATACTTGGTCTCTAGTGTCAACAACTTGTCAACTATATGATTGTGGTTGCATTGCTTAAGTTTTTTCAAATATATTTCTTGCATGAAACAACCTTGATGATTTAGAAAATGCTCGATTATCTTTTAGAATATTGTTTTTCAAGCTCGAAACTAACCCTTCTTAGGTTCTACCTTGAAAAAAATGGAGGATGAGAGGGGCATCATTGCTCGGTTTGTAATTGGACAAAGGTAGCCAAAGCGCTGCTCAAAAAGAGGAACTTATGATAGATGCTGAAATTGTCTGATCGTAACACTTGTTGTCTTGTAGTGCAAATCGATGGGACACTCTGGATAGGGATACTGAGAACGAAAATACACAAACTAATGACTTCTTCATTCTTGTAGGTTCAGGCTTATTCCTAATTTGAAAGTGCCATAAACCTTGTGATTATTTTTTCACTTTAAACTTTTATTTTCTCCAGGACAATCATGTGAAGGAGCTTCCAAAAAGAGCCAAACTATTCTTTGTTTATGCTTCGGAAAAATGGGATGCAGAGTTTTATGCTAAAGTCAATGACAATGTTTATGTGAATATTGGTTAGTCCTATTGTAGATGTATAAACTAAAAATTCATGGCCTTTTCAAATTTTGCTGTTCAATCGTGCTAAAAATAAAATTATCTTTTTCCTGTGTACATTTTCTGTTTGAAGAAGTCAGTCCCATATTGTGGTTGATGTAAAGACGTTTATCCATTTCTTCTTAGATGCCCTAGGAAATACACTGGCTACTCATATGGACAAGCCTCGAGTTTATATCGGTTGCATGAAATCAGGCGAAGTTTTCTCCGAACAGTGAGTTTTCTCCTCATGATTAACTGACAACAGATAGTACAGTAATAAGAGATGATCAGAATTTGATGTCTTCAGATTCTTTTTTGGCAAACCTAACCACTGGATTGTGCAGGAGTAATAAATGGTATGAACCAGAATGGTGGAAATTCGGCGATAAGAAGTCGTGAGTTACCTTAGAACCAGTTTCATCTTTAAGTTTACTTCAAAGTTGCCGAGAGTTGTAAGTTAATAAGGAACTCTTTAAAAGCGAACCCTCATCAAACTTTATTTCCCCAACTAATTGGAAATACTCTAGAACTTTTGGCACTCCTTTATCCTGCCATTTGAAATTGGAAGCCATTCTCTTTCATTTGACAGGTACTTCCGTCATGCTTCAGGTGATATTTATGTCATATCCCGAGCTTTAGCTAAATACATATCTATAAACAGGTAACTATTTTCTTGCACAAGTCCATTGCACTAGTTCCATAAGCTAGGAATCCAGGACTTGTATTGAGACATATTTTAACTCACAAATTATGGAGGGTGCAGATCCATTCTGCGTACCTATGCACATGATGATGTTAGCGTTGGATCTTGGTTTATCGGGCTTGACATTAAACATGTTGATGAAGGGAAGCTTTGTTGCTTATCCCGGTCATCAGGTCTCTCTCTTTCGCTTTGACCAACATACCTAAGACACTGCTTGAACTAAGGCCATATTGTTAAGATCATAGGAGGGCACTTTTGTGAGGCCATTTCGAGATGTGTAGTTGCTATGTAAATGACTTAATTCACCCTTTTTGTTAGTAAATTGACAGCAGACTTCGTTCTGCAGGTGCTATTTGTGCAGGAGTGTGATTTGATCTGATCCAAGATCCTGAAAGGCTCAGGATACCTCACTTGGACACTCTGGACCAAGGTTGTTAACCTCCGGTACACAGGTTTCATGGTAATACAGCTTCATAACATCTTGTATGTCATAAGACTCGGCCTTTTGAATGTTATGTTGATGATGATTCTTTTTTGTTGGTGAGAAATGAGAATAGAAAGCTTTAGCTTGGTGAATATTTTCAACTTAGTGTGGTTCTTTCCTATTTATCAATTTAATAATAAATCTCACAAGATACTGTTCCTTTGTTAATTTTAATATGATTATCCTTATTAAATGTTAGTTGATTCAAGTATCATTATTTTAAGTAGGGTCAAATTATGATAAGTTATACATAAGTCTGATTTATTAACATATAAATAATTTAGTGAAAAAAGTGTTTAACTACTACTCAAGTATAGTTTTGCTGGCCAAATTAATAAAAATTTAATCTTTATTGTTAAGAAATTATATTAAACAAGACAACTTGGGAAGTTGTTATTGTTTCTAAAATTACAACATCTCCACAAGTTTTAGTACTAAATTTTGAAAAAAAAAAAGAAGCCTAGGACTTACAAGCTACTTCTATATTTCACTAATGAACTGAAATTGATATACAAATGGAACTCAAGGATTTAGACCAGTGCAGTCACAAGCCAAACAAGGGATCATTTGCACCAAAAATGGAACTAAACTGCCGAGTGTTCAAATCGCCTCCATCCAATGCAGGACCAAACCTGTCGAGCCACTGAGTGGGACTTGGGTTATCATTCTCCTCTACCCACTCCGAGGTCATGTCAATGTCCTCACACTGAATAGGGTCTAGTTCTACAGATTTCGTTCTCATCTGTCTTGCCAACTTGAGATTGTAGTTCACATAGATGAGGTCATTTAGTGTTTCTTTGTCAATCTTATTCCGTTTTTCAGAATGAATCTGCTGGAATGTGTTCCAATGTCTCTCGAACGTAAAACTGCTGCAAACCTGACTTAGTATTCGGATCGCCACCCGTTGCAACACCGGTGCAGGATCACCAAATTGTTCCCACCAAAGACCTACAACATGCCAGAAGTAAGAATTTTACAGCCAACAAAGTTGCAAAGTAACAAAGCACTGATGAAAATATCCAACCTTTCAAGCTTAAAACTGACAGAAAAAAGAAAGAGATGATCATCCTATAGTTAAAATCACGGCTGCATCAACTACAATGATGACTAATCCAAAATACAAGGGCTGGTATGGGATTGCTATGACACAAATGAGTGAATGTACTGATAAATTTTGTAAATGAGATATGTTAGCTGCAAGATATAGTTTAAAATCTGCAGATAACTCACAAGTGCTCAGAAAGACGGAGAGTTGGACACATACCAGGTGCAACTGTATCCCGGGCTTCCATTGCTAAATTGCAACCAAACATCCCGCTTGCTCTTGTGAAGATGAAAATCTGATTGGTGATATCACGTCTCATATCAGGAGTAGGGAGTAGTTTTTCAATAACCTTGAAAAAGTCTTCTTTAATAGATACAAGGAACTTTACTTCTGGGTTATACTGGACACTGGGGTTCAAAAATGCAGCTGCTGAGTGAAGTGACGAATGGAGCTGATCCCTCCACGCTCTATCTACAATATCCAGAAAGGTCTTACATTTGCTCTCGTCCATTATATAGTAAGTCCTTATTGACTCCTTGGCCCTTGTCATTAATTCATAAATAGATCCCACGGCAGGTTTACCCCCAGAGACTTCCCTCAGAACTTTAAGAAAAGGTTCAGAAATGGCCACACATTCTTCTATTGCCCTCCAGAAATCTCCATCTTCAACAATGGCAACACAAGCTATGCTCTGTGGTTTATTTGCATATGAGGAGTTCGTAGAAAATTCGGGGCTGCTGAACATTAGTTTCAATCTTGACCTTTGCTTCAACATTGATTGCAGTGACAGAAAATTAGACACAGATCTAGTCAAGCCAGTCCTTATTATGTCCTGCCCTCCTGTAAACTTCTTCATCAGATCAAGCATTGATGTGCTGTTGTATATAAATTTCGAAATTGTTTGTGCCTGTAAGATGCACCTATTTACCCAATCTACTTTAGAGAACTCCTCCAAAACCAAATTCAGACATTGAGAAGCACAGGGAGACACAAATATAGTTCCATAGTTTTGCAGAATATGGTTAGCAATACCAGTATAGTTGAAGCTACTATCCATAATTATCTGCACAACATTTTCTGGCCCAAAGTCTTGAATAACGGAATCAAATAACTCAGCAAGGCATTTGGTATTCTTAAAGTAAGATGATGCATCTACAGATTTGTGGAAGAATGTCCTGGATGGAGAGGAAACCAAAAAGTTGATTAAAGCTCTTGATTTGTTGTCAGTCCATGTATCAGCAATGATAGTGCAACCTGTAGTAGCCCACTCTTTTTCTATATCTTTCAGCTGCAAGCTCACTTCAGACTTCATCCTCTCCAACCACATTGTCTTCAACATTTCTGCAGATGGGCCTGTAAATCCAACACCGCATTTCGTTATTGCATCAATCATTAACTGGTAGGATGGAGAACGAGCAACACTTAAATCCAACTTATTTTCAAAGAAGAAAAGAGCAATGCTTCTTTCAGCATTCTCTTGGTTGCTTAATGAGGAAATAGCCATTGGTGCCACAGTGGGGTAAACTTTTGCAACCGGAGACGGTGCCTCTACAGGTGCAAAACTTTTACTTGCAACAGGAATGCTTCCAGGAGATCTAATTTCTGCAGACCTTTGCCTTTTGGTACCAGGAGTCTCTTTAATATCCTCCTTTGATGCTATAATGGCCCTCACCCTATCAGTAACATCATCTCTCACTTTGCTACAAGGATTTACGCCTTTACTTGGCAGTCGGGATAGATGATGCTTCAATCTACTGATGCCACCGTTCAAAACTCTTTGGCAAAATCTACATTTCACTTTGTTTCCTTCTAATTTCTCAGCATATTCCCAACAAACGTCTTTTTCTCGAACCACTGGTAGTAGATCAATGTACCATCAGAATATGTTTTAGTATCTTAATACTCTCTGATTGAGACAAATGATAGCATATGGTTGAGAAATGTACATTAGAAATGAAGAAACAGCCTAACATTAACTGAAAAGATTAATGAGAAATCAATGCTTGAGTTCATAAAAAAGGAGATAAGAAGGCTGTAATGGGCAGATTGCAGATGCAAAGTAATCAATTGAAGCCATTAGAATATTTAGAAACTACAAGCATGTGGTTAACAATAAAAGAAACAAAATCAAAACTTCACACACTAAAAGAATATAATTGTACAGTATTTCCAGAGTCCGAACTTACTTGTTATAGTATTTTTATCTTTCGACTTCCTCCACACTGACTTGCACCCGAAACAAAAGTAGAAGGCATCCAAGCATTTATTACCTAAAACTTCAAAAGTTTTCCAGAATCCTGAAAAATGAAACAGGATAGCTGAGCGGAAGTAAAGACATGCTGAGAGCTGCAAAACAGCTGGATTGAAGTTGTTACTTAGACCCGAGCTGCTGACTCGTCGAATAATTTACTTAGAATACATAATTTGCAGATTATTACATACATTCAATGACTCATTCGATAAAATATCTAAGAGATAACGAGTTCTATAACTGTTAACTACGAAATAAAAGGTTAATGAACATACGAAAATATTGAGTTTGAAGACTTCTACACGAAGGTCCACGGTTTTAAGCACTAGACCGTGAACGTATTTGATTATACGCACAAACATGTCAAGAAGATGCACAAATTTTAGTCAAAAGCTTTCAGAATCCTTTCATTTAGCAGTATTCCCCAGCCAGTCCACATGAAGCTGAACATGCAGAGTAAACCCAGTAATTCCTATCACTCAAAACACCTCTTCTACATCACCTTATACAAGCTCAAGTTAATGACGTTACATTACTTGCACATCAGTCCCACCTCAGTCCATTGTTTAACGAACTAAATCATTAACACATCAAGATTTGAATCAAGAATCAAACCAAAACCTGAGCAATTCAACATTTTTCACCAAAGTGTGTAGATAATTTCAGGTTTTAGTTTCACTCTATTTTCATAGACATTTCTCAAAAACACCCCTTCTCTGCACAGTCTAATTTTCCCTCAATTTCTCGGCAACCAAACAAGGGTCAAGCATCACAAGTACCAAACACTTCAAAATTCTTCAGTGTTCTGAGATGAAAAAGATCGCAGCTTTTGGAGTTTTAACGAGATAATTAAATGAAATCGTGTTTCGAATTAAAAAGAAAGAGAAATAGCGAGAACTTACAGAGACAGAACAAAAAGACAGAATCTTGAGGTTGTCGACGGAGAGATAATCGGAAGCTTGCAAGTTGCAGAGAGAAAGGGGCGAAATTTTCATATATCGTGAGATTTTAGGGTTTTTGTATTCAAATAGTCTCTTATCTTCTCTTCCTCTTGTTCCTACTATTGTCTCATCTTATCGTTTCTTTATGATTTTTTATTTTATTTTTTTCCATTTTCATGTGTCGTGATATATCGCGTTCTTTGAATTGGTTGAGACAGAGCGACATGTCGTTTTTGCCTTTTTCTTTTTTGGAATTGTTCTATAAATGTGTCAAGATGAAAAAAATTAAATGTCATTTAAAAAATTATTCGGAGGTTAAGTTAATTTAGTTTAAATATTTTTATATTAATTAAACCTTTCACCTAATAATTTTACAAAAACAAGTGTTTTAAATAAGTTATTTAAGATATGCAAGCAATTTACTTTTTAATATTCTCATAAAACAAGTTTCCATTTTTAGGAATTATTAAATTAGATCGATCCAAGCTTTTTAAGGCTTGTATCAAAGAAATTTTAAGTCAATTTTGAATTTAATTATTAGTTTGATTTAACATAATTAATTTATTAATTTTAAATTAATTTAATCTATTATTAATTAAATTCAAAATTTATATGAATACTTAAAATTTGAGTTTTGAATTTTTAAATTTTAATAACTTAATTATGCCTATTTAATCTAGTCTGAGTTTTAACTTTTCCGACAAGTAGCAGCCGTGTAATAAATATGAGAATTTTGGTTAATATCGCCGATCCTGCTCTGTAAACATTCATTCATTTATTTTTTATGGGTCTTATTTATTAGATATATGATTCTAATAAAATAAGGTAGGCAAAGAATAATAAGAATAGATAATCTGTTTTTTGATATTTTTACTTGGAGCTTTCACTGAGAATAGAGAGGAAATGAGGTATTATTATTATTATTATTATTATTATTGTTATTATTATTATTATTGTTACTATAAGTTTTTTAAATTTAAAGAACCATAAAATATTATTTTAAAAATTAAATTAAAAGAATATTATTCAAATTTTAATTTATTAATTTCACTGTCAAGCTTATTTAGCATGCAAAGAGACAGGACTGGAGAGTCTCATTATTTCAAGACAGTAGGACGTCACCAACCATCTTCAACTAATAAATAAACTCAACTAACCTCATAAATGATCAATGGCCATTTTCATATATAACTCTTTGTTCTTTTGCAATTCTGATGAATTAATACAACACTGAAATGTAATTAAGCATAAAAGTGGAAAGAAACTAGTTAAGAATGAGAAACGATCACAGTCTCTTTCTTACCAATGATTATCTAATTGTTTCTACATTCTTGGCTTGTGATTCACACGCTTTCTCAAGCAAACCAACAGCTCATCCCATCATTACCATCTCTAATCATCAGTCCTCATTGCACACCATTGTCAATTACTACCCCTGAAAGTTTAATTTGCTTTTGACTCGAATGTTATTTAGTCTGCAGATTCTTCTATGACATTTTTGGAACTATATTAGTCAGCTTCATCTTTTCTCAACAAACATTCATGGGAGTTTCTTCTCACTGTAGAGAGCTCAATTTGTGAAAATGGGTTGAAAAAGGAGAGTCCAGAATGTGTCTTCTTGTGGGTGTCGGTCAGCTTTTCATGCCATTGGCACACTTTCAGTATGTTCTTGTTCTATGGACAGTTCTTTTTCGTATCCTTTTGTTTTGTTTTTGTGTTCTACTCTGTTTGGTTTCTAAGAAACTGAAAACGGATGTCTTAAAACTCTCACATTTTACTTCTGTTGCTTTTCCACATTTGTAGTCATATTTCTCGGCGACAAGACAAAGTTAGGTGAAACTAACTACTTTTGGGTTCTCTGTTCATGCTTAAGCTGGTCATGTTTGACAAAAGTTTACTTGTGGAATTAAAAAATCTTTCTAGTCATTGTTTTTAGGCAGAAAAGTTGAGAAATGTGTTGACTTTAATTGACAAACCACTCGAAGACATTGGAAAGTTACTATTTTTCGTCTCTGATTCTGTTCATTGTTCTACATAAATTCCTGCAGATGGGACCGAGATTCCTATAGAGGTTATGCTCTTGAAATGCAGTTTTGATTCAACTCATGGTCGTCCACTTTGACACAGAGAAGATGAGATTCATTTTCTCTGTAATTCTCTTTTTTGGATCACTTTCCTTGCATTCCATTGCAGACCCAGTTGAGGATAAACAAGCATTGTTGGATTTCCTCGACAATATTCATCATTCACATCTTGTAAATTGGAACAAGAACTCCTCTGTGTGTGATAACTGGACAGGAGTGACATGTGACAGTAACCATTCGAGGGTCATAGCTCTAGGGTTGCCTGGAGTTGGATTTCGAGGCTCAATCCCACCAAACACTTTGAGTCGCCTATCTGCAGTTCAGATACTATGTCTCAGATCTAACGCTTTATCAGGTTCTTTCCCTTCTGATTTCTTGCAACTCAAGAACTTGACTTCACTTTTTCTACAGTCAAACGAGTTCTCAGGTGCATTGCTTTTGGATTTCTCGGTTTGGGAAAACCTCACAATCTTAGATCTTTCTGATAACCACTTTAATGGAAGCATTCCTTCTTCTATATCAAATTTGACTCACCTCACGTCTTTGAACCTTTCCAACAACTCTCTTTCTGGCGATATACCTGACATTAATGTTCCTAGTCTGAAGCAGCTAGATTTAGCCAACAATGATCTTAGTGGGATTGTACCAAGCTCTCTTCAAAGTTTTCCAAGTTGGGCATTTTCAGGTAACAACCTTTCATGGGAAAATGCCACCACTGCTCTACGTCCAGCTCTTCCAATTCATCCACCGAGTACCCATGCATCAAAGAGATGCAAAAAATTGAGTGAGTCTGCTATATTGGGAATGGCTCTAGGTGGATGTGCACTGGTGTTTGTGATCATTGCTCTTTTGATGATTTGTTACTCTAAGAAAGAAAAGAAAACCGAATTAACAATAAAGTTGCAGAAAAAGGAAAGATCTTTGAAGAAGAAAGATGGAGAACCTCAAGGAGAGGATAACAAGCTTGTCTTTTTTGAGGGTTGTGATCTTGCATTTGACTTGGAGGACTTGTTGAGAGCATCTGCTGAGTTGCTTGGGAAGGGAAGTTTTGGGATCACTTACAAGGCTGCACTTGAAGATGCAACAACTGTGGCAGTGAAGAGATTGAAGGATGTTACGGTTGTGCAGAAGGAATTCGAACAACAGATCGGACTGATCGGGAATCTCAGGCATGCAAATGTGTCTCCACTGAGAGCTTATTACTATTCAAAGGATGAGAATCTTGTGGTCTATGATTACTATGAACAAGGAAGTGTTTCTACAATGCTACATGGTATGGCAAAATTTGCATCTTTGTTCAAGATTATCTATCAGAAAGTTGAAAATCCCTTTTCCACTCTAATGCTGATAAAAAGAGGTATTCGTTCAATCATGCAGGTAACAGAGTGGAGGGTAGGATTCCATTAGACTGGGAAACGAGGTTGAAGATCATAATTGGCACAGCAAGGGGCATTGTTCATATCCACCTTCAGAATGGTGGCAAACTAGTCCTTGGCAACATAAAAGCCTCTAACATTTTCCTCAACTCGCAAGGCTATGGCTGCATTTCAGATGCAGGTTTGACGACATTGATGAGCCCAGCAGTTCCTGTGGGGACGAGGGCAGCAGGTTACCGTGCCCCCGAAGTAACAGACATTAGGAAAGCAACTCAAGCTTCGGATGTCTACAGTTTTGGGGTGTTAGTCCTTGAGCTTCTCACTGGAAAGCCTCCATTGCAAGCCACAGGTGGTGATGAAGTTGTCCACTTGGTGAGGTGGGTGCATTCTGTGGTAAGAGAGGAGTGGACTGCTGAAGTGTTTGATGTAGAACTCTTGAGGTACCCTGGCATTGAGGAGGAACTGGTTGAGACGCTACAGATAGGCTTGACTTGTGCGTCAAGAACAACAGATAAGAGACCAAAAATGGCTGAGGTGGTGAAGATGGTAGAGGCAATTCGACAATCAAGTACCAGTAACTGACCGTTTTCTGAAACTAACCTTACAGTTTCAACAGGATCATCAGTCCAGATAGCTGATGTTTTTACTTCTTCTGTACTGCTGTGAGACTTCACATTATCTGATCTTGGTATATTAGCTGTGACATAATTTTGTTTCAACATGCTACAATTATTTTTGAGACCTGGGCAAACTTGAGTTGTTTCTCTTTATCTTGTAATTTTTTTTGGCAGTTCAAACCCATTTAGTTTGTCTATCGGATCCAGTCACGAACATCTGAGCATAATCAAAGAAAATAGTTTCATTCTGGTAATTCAGAAGAATTTGGTTTGGGTATTGGACAGTTACAAAGCTCTTACTCTGATGACTGCACAGGAGGAAAGAAAAACTACAACAAAGGAATAAAACAGAAAATCTCTCAATCTCTCAATCAACTAATCACAATAGATTTTCAGAAATGTTCTTCACAGAATCGTTTCCGGATAGTCTAAACTTACTTCCTCAAAAATCTTGTTTTGACACCACCTGAAACCAGATAGACAAAAGGAGTGAAAACATATCAAGCTCTAACAATGCAATGGCAATAAATATAATAGAATTACTAAAAATGGCAATAAATATGTTAACATGTCGTGAGGAGTACAGGCAGAAAGATACTAGAATTACTAACCTTCAACTTCCTCAAATTGAATTTCCTTCACCAACTCAGCAGATGCGTTATACTCAAAGCTGCATTTTTAAGAACGATCAATTTACTCGCAAGTCTCAGAAAAGTGAAGTAAAATCATTCTTAGATACTTAAGTTTCCTATGTTCTACGATCAGGAACATCTGTTCACACAATCAACACATAAATATAAAAATACGCCTTGTGAGGTCCTGTTAATATGATAATCAATATTGTCATTACACTCTGATAAGCTGATTCATCTTCTTGCTAGTGTAAACTCAACTCAATTAGACCTCGCACAAAACATCCATACACATCTGGGCAAGCATACAGTAGCACTAGAAAGTTGACAGCCAAAAATTAGTATGGCCTAAGTGAACCAATAGAGAGCAAACAATCCACAATTGACCTTGCATAGTACATCTATGGATGCGAAACATATCAGCCGCACTCTTGCATTGCAAATACCAAAAATGCAGAAGTGTTTTCTAGGAAGAAGAATAAGAGAAGTTGAAGATCCACTTACCTATTGGAGAAGACAATATCGAGCTCATAGTTAGAAGCACTTTTTGTAGCTTCTACCAACACAGTGACGATCTCTGTCTTTCGAGTACTGGCCATAAGTATATCATACTCAGTTGGAATAATGATTGCAAAGAAGTTATCACTCAATTCACTCAAAAAGATCTTCTCTACAGCAGCTAGTGCTATCCTTCGTTTAAGGGAATCAGACTCCGGATCCACAAGATAGATGGCAAAGTCTGTTATTAGCAATACACGATGCTTCATCTTCCCCGTACCAGTAAATTTCAGAACTTTATCTGCAAACAGAACCTGGTTGTCACCTGCAGAAGTCAAATGAAGCAAAGTTTAAGAATAGATTCTACCAACAAGCCAAATCTCCCTAAAACTCCAAGTCAAAGGATTTCAGATTCTAATATCCCTATTATACTTTCAAATCATGAGTAAAAGAGCCTCTACAGTTGCGCCTCAAACCAATAAAACAACAATCTGACATTCTATAACCCCAAGCAAGCATCTTTATGATAACAATTTCTCCACAAGTCAATGAATTTTATAAAATCCCCATAAACCCTAATTGTCATTGTGAAGAAAACAATGAAGTTTCTACTCTACTAAAAAAGCAACCATTTTCAAGGAGATTCGCGAGGAAATTAACAAATTGATTAAAAAGACCTTGCTTCTGCAGAATCTTGGTCAAGTAGGGATGCGAAGGCACATCAAGATAATCTCCTTTAGCACCACGGTGAAGCGACGCTTTCCTCCGAACCTTGACGCCCATGAACGGCTCTTGATTTTCCGTCACATTTCCCTCCGATACTCTCAGCCTCATACCCTTCTCCACCACTACCTCTTCTTCTTCTCCGGCGCCGTTCTGGTCGGATTCGTTGATTTGAATTCGGCGGTTACTCCTATATCTGTTCATTTTCACCTAGTCCTTAGATCCACCAAAGCTGGACGTTTGGATCAAGTAGTTATTTCTGTTATATTATTATATTATACATATCATATGGATCATATAAAAAAGATAAATTAAATTATGATTTAATTAGTTTTTTATCGAAAGATATTTAATTAAAACATAATTTCATCTGTTTTTAATTTAAAATATTTAAAAAAATTTACGATATTATTTTAAAATTAAAAATAATCAAAATCTATAATGAATATTTATTTTTAAATTAAAATGATAAATATTAAAAAATTTGAATTGTATTACAAGATATTTAAGATTTAAAATATTTAATTAAACTACAATAAAACCTACTAAAAATTAAACAAAATTAAAGAATTTAAGGTATAATTAAAAGATAGTGTCCTTACCCATAAGAAATTTTAAAGTTTAATTAAAAAATATTTTAAATGAAAAATAATTAATTTATTTTAGTTTATAAGAACTTATTAATTAATAAAAATTGACCTACTAATTAATTAATTGATCGGTTTTTAATAATAACAGTTATTAAACCGAAAAATTAGATGGTTCAAAATTTTTGTGATTAAACTGACTGAATCAGTTGAGTTTTTTAATCATGAAAATAATAATTAACTTGTAATCATCCTTATTTTTTATACTAGGCCTTGTGTTTGAAATTGATTTGGAATTTAAAACCTCTTCCTCCTTATATTTCTTATATTTTTTATTGAATTTTATCTTTTTTTTAAGCATAAAGGTAATTAAGTCTTAAATAAATTACGTAAACATAAATTGAAAAAAATACATTTTTTTCACAATAGTCTGCAAATCACGCTAATTAGGTACTCTCCACTAGGTAAGCCCCGTATGACATGCTCGATTGAGAAAGTGTAAGTAGGGGGATTCGAACACAAGATCTTTTGATCCCATACTTTTCAATTCCACCAATTCAATCACCAAAAAAATACCATGCCATACATCAAAATTGAATTATTAATTTTTATTACTAAGCTATATTCTAAAACAAGTAAAATAATAAATGAAATAATAATCAAGAAATGATAGAATTTATAATTTTCTACTTTTTTACCTCTAAAAAAAGTTAGAGAACTTCAATTAATTTTTGTTATTTTAGGTCTTTTGACCAGAAAAGAAAAGGGGAGAATTAATGAGGTTGACCAAGAAACGACAAAGAGCAGGGACCAGAAAACGCGTTTTGGTACGCCTTTTTTGACGCCGTCCAGACCCCTGAACGACACCGTGCCAGTCACGCAGAAATTCCAATTCATCCAATCAGAAAAAGGAAATAATTTTTAGAAAAAGGATAAAAAAAATAAATTATTATTAATTATAGTTACTATAAAAACCGATAGGTTCGCGATTTTCATCGTCAAAAAGTTCTCTTCTTGGATTTGCTCTGCCCGCCAAGAACCTATTGCTTCTTCTTCTTCTTCTTCTTCTTCTTCTCATCGATTTTGTGAGGTACATTTCATTATGTTCTGGTTATTTATAATCTCTTTTTTTGTTTGTGTTTCTGGGTTTGATCGAATGTTGTGTGATTGTTTTCAGGGATGGCTTCGAAGCGGATCTTGAAGGAACTCAAGGATTTGCAGAAGGATCCTCCTACTTCATGCAGCGCCGGTATGTGTGTATACGTATGTATATACATACTTTTTCCTGTTGGTTCTCTGTCGTTCTGGGTTTGTTGTAGGATTGATGTTGTTAATTCAGGTTAACGTTTCGGTTTTGCCATTAGTTGGGGTGAATTGTGTATGTGAAGATGGTTTTGGTGGCTTGAAAAGGGTAAAGAATCCAACTTTTGTTTCTGGGCAACTCTTATTTTATGCGTAGGTTAAGGGTTGTATTGGATGAACTGCAAAGGAATCATCTTTCTGAAAATTTTGGCTTCCTGTTCTGTTATACTTGATCGTGGACAACCTCTTTTAGAGTCATTGATTATTTTGTTTTTCACAGATATGCAGTAATGTAGTATGTTCATGTCAAATTGAGTTTTTGTGGTTATGCCCATTATTTCAGGACCTGTTGCAGAAGATATGTTTCATTGGCAAGCAACAATTATGGGTCCTCCGGACAGTCCATATGCCGGAGGGGTTTTCCTTGTTTCCATTCATTTTCCTCCAGATTATCCTTTCAAGCCTCCTAAGGTACCTGCTTTGTGAACTCTGTTTTTGGTTGTAATTTCTCCACGAGAGGTGCAGTCTTGCAGAAATTTTACTTGTTAGTTAAAGAATGAATCGGTATCTTCACTCAGCAGGGAATGACACGGATAAAACTACGATTGGACTATCCTGTTGCTTCTGTCTCTGTTATTCTTGAGATCATTATGTTCATATTTTTCTCTTGAGATGTTCATATCCATGTTTTTCAGATACTTTACTTTTTATTATCTCAGTTCTATTTAGTCAGATTTTTCTCTTTTTCTGGAGAGCAAACAAAAATTTTCAATTGTGTGCACTACTTTGGTTTTTGTGATGTTTAAACTTCTTTATAAAGGAAAAGGAAGACTTAAAACAAGTTAAATGGCATAGCCTTGAGCTGTTTCCTTGGAGCTTGAGAATAAATGCAACGATTCCTGAATTTCTACAAATGACCAATATTAGCTCAGGGATGCACTGAGCATACATTATGTATATTTTTAGAATGTGATCAAAAGCATATGGTTGTGTTTCGGAATGTTCTAAGCCACATTTATGTCTGTTTATGTCCTAATTCATGTGTAGGGATTTACTTTGCAGGTAGCATTCAGAACAAAGGTGTTCCACCCTAACATAAACAGCAATGGGAGCATTTGCCTGGACATCTTGAAGGAGCAATGGAGCCCGGCCTTAACCATATCCAAGGTTCTTGTTCAATAACCCTATGAGCTCTAGTCTGGGAACATGGAAGTCATTGTTTGTTTATTTTGGTTCAGTTTAAGCCGCCGCCGCTGCCACCACCACCAAGGCTCAAGCTCGTGCCATGGTGGTGTAATTGGGGGCATCGGGGATGAGATTAACAGATGCTACAACATCCCAATTAATCAACTAAAAAAGGACCATTTCCTTGCCACAAGAAACTGAAAAAAGTGGTGTACATGATCCTTTGCAGGTGTTACTTTCAATCTGTTCATTGTTGACGGATCCGAACCCTGATGACCCGCTGGTACCAGAGATTGCCCATATGTACAAGACAGACAGGAACAAGTACGAGACAACTGCTAGAAGCTGGACTCAGAAATATGCCATGGGCTAAAACGTCCATGGTCGATGCGTTTGGTTCGTTCTGGGTTTTTTTTTTTTTTGTTTTACCTTTTCATTGTCTTTTCCTTATTCCTATGTATCAAAGATGTTCCTTCCCTTCAATCAACTGGACTAAAGTTGTCCACAACAACAGCCTAGGTAAAGAAGAAACAGTTCTGTGTTTTCCAATTTGGTTTATGGATTATCAAACGGCTTGAACCTGAATTTGTCAATACTCCACTTCCTCTTAGCTCCTGTTGTTTGTAGATCATAACTTTTGCAAATTATTATGCAACTATAGCATATGCGTCCATGTTCAAGGACAGCAACCTATGGCCTTCATGGAAATGAGAGTGACTATGGTTTAGGTCCGACCTGACCACATACGGCTCGAGTCTGATTAAAGCCGACTCGAAGATCTTGAACCCAGGTACCCCAGAAGTTTATACAGTAAAATGCATGCGCGATGGACATCCCAAACCATTGTTTGCTTTATGTATGTGTGACACTTAAAGCTCACAACACTATCTTATGCTCTCCTTTTACATGATTCCAAGATAATATCAAATGTTGTCATCATGGAATTTAGCCTTGACAACGATATCTTAAGAAGAGGAATAGTATAAAGTGAAGGCATCTTAAATTTTAGTTGTATTAAATTACGTATTTTACGAATTATCATATATATGTTCAATTATTTATTTATTACACAGTGAGAAATAGTAAACATATTCAGGAATTGACAAATTTTATGGGCTCTCTAAAAGCCCACTTCACCTTCAATTCTAGTTTTGGAGAAATAGAATGTAAGCCCCAAGTCCTTAAGAGTTCAACCAATAGCCCATTTAAACGACTAGGGACTTAGTTATTATATTTTAATATTATTAATATGTAAACATATAAAATTTTCCAAAGAGAAACGAATCTTTATTATTGCTCATAAATTACACATTCTAAATAAGTTTAAATAATCTCAATGCAACCGATGTACTTGCATGCCTTGAATGAGTTGCAGTTTTGTGTTTACTCAGAACCCACGACTTAAGAGACACTCGAGGGACTTACCAAGTTGATCGAATCCTAGGAAATAATATTCAAATTTAATTATTATTTATTAAATGACAAAATATCTGAACTTAGATATCATTATTAATACTTATCCTAAAGCATTTCCAAGTAGGGACGAGGGAAGTGGTGGCATGCAAGAAGGAATGGCGATTTGTCTCTTTTATTATGCAAAGATATGGCAAGACCATGTTCTTCACTACTATATTTAGGTGGATGATCTTTCTAATTTCTTTTATATTTAACGTATAATTAACTATTCTTTGTGTTAAAATTTTAAGTGTGAGTAGAAATTTTACGTTAGAAAGAGACGAAATAGTAAAAGATATATAAATAGAAATGACCCATAAACTTAATGTCTTAAAGTTTTGAGTTGAAACGTGGTATCAAAACTTATGAATATGTTCTCTCACTATAAGTAGGCTCCCAAACCTAACACTTTGTTTTGTTTTCAAGTAGAATAAATCTATATTCATGACTTATTGTTTTATAGTGTCGTGTTCATAATTTATATTCTAAATCTAAAGTACAAAAAATCGACTAGAAGACAAGTCATCCAGCAAGAAATTAATGGAAGTACAGAAAGTAAATGGTCCTACACCAAATTAATTGTGTAGAATGTCTAGTTCATGTACATCTCTCTCTAGTATCCTATATAAATATATAAATCTTCATAAAATATAAAATATAGTTAATTGAAACTTTTATAATTTAATATTTGTATTCAATCTTTATTTTTTAAAAATAAGACTTTCTATTTATTACTTTGGTTTTCGGTCTAATTATAATTTCTAATGTTTTTTGAACTGAAAGTTAAACATATATTAAACTGTCGGTTATGAAATTGGTTAAAAATTAAATAAAATTAAAGAATTTAAAATATGAATTAAAGAGAATGTCGTTATCTATCGAATAATTTAAAGTTTAATTAAGAAAAGAGATTGTGAAAAGACAATTGATTGATTTAACAATAAAAGTTAGTAAAGTAAATTGAACTGAAAAGTTGGACGGTTTGAGATTTTTATGGTTGAGTCGGTTGAATTTGCTAACCATTGATAATTTCATAATTTAAGTATTTTTTTAAACAAAAATATAAATTAATATAATAACTAAAAATATTATCAAACCGTAAATAATAATTTTCAAAGGAAGAATAATGCAATAGAAAATAAAAAATCACTAGAATTTAGTATATTTAACCCTACAAAACTACCAACTCCATTGAACTTTTAAGTGTTATATATAGCTTCCTATTATTATTATTATTATTATTTAAAGGAAACACCATAAGACATGGTGACCCATGCCCCTTTTCTGTCTGTGAATTGTTTACAATATCAATTTCCGTGTGTTGAGTTGAGTTCTCAAAGAAAGTCTAAAGTGCAGTTCATAAATTAAATTAAATTAATAAGTCGTGCCCACGAGTGAGAAGGAAGCATGGTCCCTGAAAATCTGGTTTCCACTAAAAAAACCCAACAGAACCAACCAAATGGGAACATCTCAGTTATATATATATATATATATATATATATATGTATATGTATTTCTATTTGATTTATTTTAATAACGGTTATCGGTAAAAATTGATCCATTTATTAATTAATAAATTAAAATAAATTAAAATAAATCAATTAATTTTTATTTAATAATTTCTGTTTTTATTTAAACTTCAAATTCCTTAATAAATAAGAACAATCTCTTTTAATCATATTTCAAATTCTTTAATTTTATTTAATATTTAGTTAATTTTATGACGGTCTAACGCCGGTTAAATCTTTTAAACCTTAAACTTCTTGTTTTACCAGTTTAACTTTTCGGTCCAGTTTTTAAAACATTGATATATAAAAAATTTGTGGGGGATTATAATTATAATACAGTTTCGAAGCAGGTACTTTACATGGGTGGATTTGTGATCGAAATGATATTAATATATATACCGACCACTAAATTTTGTCTAACAACTTTCATGTTTTCAATATTGGGTGGCAACGAGAATTAGAGGCATCAAATCAAACACAATTTTGTTTTCTTCTATAATTTGTGGACATGTGAAGTTTAGTTTCCACATGTGGACACCATTTTCATCAAACATTAGAATGTGATTAGGTAGAGACATAGATTTATCTCATAATTATAAGACAATGATTGATATCTCCACCAATAAATAATATAATTAGTATTTGAATCGAGTTTACAAGAAACACATGTTTTACAATTGCTTATTCAAAATATAATAATTGCCAATTTTTATTAACATTTCTCCATCTTAATTAATTAAATATGAAAAAGATTAAAATACAAAATATTTTGATATTTTTATTCGTATAATTAACATGATTATTCATCTAATTATTTATAAAATAATTTGCTTAAATATATTGTTTAGAACCATTTATTTAAATAATAAGAAGAAGAAGAAGAAGAAGTTTTATTAACATTAATCCATTTTTTAACTAAATACACAATACATTAAAATAAAAATTGTATTTTCGTAAGAAAAGGATCCATAAATGCTTTTATATTCACTTAATTAATTAATGTGAACATTCATAAATGTTTTTATTTTTTCTTCTAGTGGATGATTTGGAAACATTCTGCCTATTAATTAAAGGTAAGACTGTGTATTACTACCTTTTCAATCAGGGGTGTTGCTGCTGTTGTTATTCGTTTGATTACTTATAAGATAATTTCTTCAATGTATTAAACATTTTTTAAGGAATGGAAGCTAAACCATATGCATAATTTTTTACAGATTTTGAAAAGATCAATGATTGAAAGGAGACCATCAACTAATTTCCCATCTCTTAATCCGTGTGTTTTATAGATATTTGAAAGAACGCAACCATTGTATCTCTTACCGAATCCCACAATTTCTGGCTCGAAAAATAAAGACCCTCTTGCATTATTTTCACCGAAATGTTCATCTTCTTCTTCTTCTTTCTTAAACCCTTTTTCATCAACTTTTAGGATTCCTCACCAATGATCAAAGATAAGTGCAACTTTACAAGTATACCAAAACCCCAACCCCATAACAGTATCTTCTTCTCCTATATAATATACATTTCTAAGTTGTACTTCCAACTTAAGCCCGCACCACCCCACATGGGGTCAGTCCACGTGCCTCTCTATCAACTCCAAGTTGCCGGAAACCTCGCCGGTCACCGGTCCTTTGTCAGTGTGTCCCACCTTCCCCGACTGAGCCGGTCGCCAACTGTCCTTAAGTCTCGAGACAAAACCCTACACCGAAGGTGAAATTTGACTCGATTTGTATATGTTGCGAGTTATGAACCCTCAAGATATACTAAAAAAAGGAGGACTAAGTTTGAGACAAATTGATATATAAAAAAAGGGGGTTAGATGATAAAAAGAAGAGTCTTTTTGTCAATTATTGAGAAATATAAAAGCATTAAATAATATAATTTACATGGTTTTCTGCACTGAATTCTGTAAATGCTCCATGAACGTGCATGTCCAATATTGATGAACTACTTGTGAACCTCAACCTCTTCATTTTTTATGTGTATATGTAGCGGTGGAACCGCATACGTTATGTTTCAAGTTTGTTTAATATATATAATTGTTAGTAAATTAAATATTTTTGTATTAATTATTTGACAAAATGGGTTATTTTAAATAATATTTACAAATATTAATCAATTATTTTTTATAAATTTTAGTTTTAGTTTAAACTTTCAATCTCTTAAACTAAATTTCCTTACTTGGTCTTAATAATAAAGAGAAAAAATAGATTATTACTTATTTGTGTTGATATGGTAGCTCATAAAACCGAGAGATTAGAACGTGATTATCTTAATTTCAATCCTTAATTTGAGAGATTACTCACCGCTGTCTCTTAATTATTCTTATAAAACGATAATTAAAAGAATAATTTATTTATAATAATGATAACCATTTCATAAGCACCGCTATTAACCTTTTTTGTTTGGGATATCTACGAGTATTCATGTGGTCCAATGAAAGTGTACTTTCCAGTAGTGTCAGGGTCTTGTTTTGTAAGACTTCACATGCTTCCCAGATGCTATCGTTTTACATGCATTTTGTTCACTTATATATATATATATATATCTCTATTTTGCTGGATTAATCCTAAGCTCTAAGACTCTTAATATTGTCGCTGGAAACGAGACGTTTGTAATTAATCTAACTAAAGAGCATGTCCAGAAAATTAAAGGATCATCAACAGAGAAAAATTCTCTTCTCTCCTCCTTTTTGGTAATTTGAAATCAAGACCTCCTATAAGAAAGAGCTTAAGTGAGGAGTTAAAACTACTTAAGCTACTTGTACTTGTCTTATTGTCTTATTCACTCTTTTTGAATTTCAATGAGAAGGTACTTCTTTGTTAGATAGCTAGGCAGAAGAATTTATCTATACTCTATATATTCATATTTTAAAAATTAGACGGAAGGTAAACCGATAAAATAATATAAAGTTTTTGTCATAATCTATTATTTATTTAAAAAATCATAATATTACAAATAAGAAGTTAATATAACTGGCCCTTTAATTTTTCTATTTAAAAAAATCTTCAAACAATTATTATTTGATCTGATCCGAACCATTTGAGAGTTAGGTTCTATGTATGAGTATGACCTAATCTAAAGTTACTTGATATTCATTTAATGATAGGTCATGAAATTGCACGTTACTTTGTTTATGTTAACTTCAGTTCCCAAACATTGTGTGTTACTGTGTGACTGAGCTTATCTGTCTCTTCTTTTAATTTCTTGTACATTATCATTTGGTCATAAAGTTGCACGTTAAAGATATAATCTTTTTAACTCGGTAGATGAAACTCTTCAGAAAAATTCACCTAAAAAGAACGAAGGCATGTGATACTGCTTCAGAAATATCGACCTTTATGCATATTCTCCTCTTTTCCCTTTTCTTTTCTCTCGTGACCTTTATAGGTTATTGGAGAGGCATACAACTATACAATTCATATGGAATTAATTATAAGATTAAAAATATAAATCTTCTTTGTGATTTAAACAAAATTAAATAAAAGACATTCAAATTTTTAGTTTTCCAAAAAAAAATAAAACACATACAAAATAAAAGAATTTCAGAAGTAGATTAATCAAATATTATTTACTTAAGGATTCAACTCAACTTTTAAACTCGAATAGAAATAATAAAATTTAAATTAAACTAATAATTTGTCATAAATATTTTAAATTATTAATTTAAGTCTAGCTTAATTGGTTCCGATTCTATTTAAGAGTTGTGTTAACTTACTGTGTTAGTGACATTTGATATTTATATTGCGTGTATTTTACCATTATTTTTATTTGAAGTATAAGAGAAGGAGTTTTTTTAGGAAAATAAAAACTAAAAAGATTTTTTCGAGAATTTTAAACATTAGAGAGTTTTTATAAGTTTCTTAAATTACACCAGAAGATTTTGACTTTGGCCTTAATTATATTAGTCTAAGGTTGACAAAAAATCGGTTTCAAACTAAACAAGTTCTAGACAATTCAGACAAAGATAAAATTTCATGACCTTAAATTAGTTTGAAACCAAAAATTTTTTTACCAAGCGTACCCGAAACTGAACTGGATTGGAAAACACCCAACCTAGTTCGGAACTGGTTTGTCCGATTTTAACTTATAACAAAAGGCCACAAAGAAAAAAGAAAAAAAAACGCACTTCAAATCAAAATTTAAAATTTCGTAAATTTTTTTCTTTGTCAAATTTTGAAACAATATTTTTTTGCCTTTTTAAAATTCGCATTAGACAATTTTAATCAGTTTTAAATGTTCAGTGTTGACCAATTTTAAAAATTTGGACATTTTGTCCTATTAAGTTAACCCGGATCTAAATTTGATTTTAATTCAAACAATATTCGGTCAAAAATATTCTAATCCATAGCTGATTTTTTTAGATCGGACAGGGTCGGGTTATCGATTCGGACGAAATTTTGCCATCCTAATATTAGATCTCATGTTATTTAACATTTTTTAATCTCTATATTATAAAAAATTTCATTCACTCCTTATTTATTATACAATTTCTTTTGTCATATTTAGTTTTTTATTAATTTTTAAAATCTATTTTTTTGAGTTTAAAAAAGAAAGTGAAACTAATAAAATATAACATAAAGGTTGTGCGATGGCTTAAATAATAATATAAGAGATAAATAATATTTTAAAAATAATAAATGAAAGAAAAATAAAATATAAATAGAGAAAGAGTCATAATGTATTTAACTTTTGATGTAATTCAAGTGTCATAAATGATGTTACGACCTCATCATTAATTTTCTATATTATCTAAGAGCTCTCTGGTTTCAATTTCCAAATTAAGCATGAAGAGTGTTGGTATTAATTATTATAAGAGCATGGTTAGAGATAATATATACATATATATATATAATAAAAGACTAATAATCATAACCTCTTAAATGAAAAAGGCATAAGTAATGATTGTAGCAGAAACGAGACCAAACATCTCTTCCTTCAGATGCAAGCATTTTTGAGTTGCTTCTGTTTGAAGATTTATTCTCTCTGATTCATCCTTACCATTTTGTTCTATAAAATTCCATGTCTTATCTTCTCAATCCTTTCTTTTCTGTTCCATGCTTGGATTGTTTTGTTCTAACTCATAACACGTACACCCTCATCTTCAAGACCCGACAACGCGACATGTTCATAAAAGCTTCAACTAAGGGTGGCCCTTCTTTTTAGAACAGATCTCTTTCTCGAGCTTGTTATTTGTATACGATATATATATAGATATATATAACAATTTACGTCAATCCTAATTCAGTTTCTTAACCAGAAGCAATGATTATTACAGGGCTTACCTTATTAGAAAATTAAATTCCATATATTATTGTTATATATTTGTATTTTTTAAAATTTCTATTTAAAACGTTATATACATAAGAAAAAGGCCATAGGGTTTTGTCAATTTCAAACATGAATATGATTAGCATTATTATTGTTAAAAAATAAAAACCATATAATCACATTTTAAAAAACACTAAAAAAAAAGTTCTTCTTTAGTCTTGAATATGGTCATTTACCCATTATGAAATGATCTAATTTACATCTAACAAAATAGTTACGAGTTTTTTTAATTATAAATAAAAAATAAAAGATAAAAGGAATAAAATTTTCTTGTAATTTAAAATATTTTATAAAAATTTCATGAGTTTTAAAATTTTCGAAAAGACTCCTAATTTTTAGTTTCGCAAAAAAACTTTTTTTTGTATTTTAATTAAAAAATACTGACAAGATATACAGAATATGAAGATCTGGCATGAAATAAACAAATGCCACTGATATGTTGACTCAACTTAATTGTTAAACCTAACTTAAATCAATTAAATTCAACTTGAATTAATAATTTAAAATAAGTATATAATTAGTTTATTGAACCTTCGTGTATTTATATTATAAGTATTTTGTTGTTATTTTTTAATCAAAATTTAATAAAAATGTTCTAAATAACATAATAATCAAAATACAAAAGAATATATATATTTTGCTTAAAGGAAGCTTCAGTCAACACAAATATCTATTACCTTTGTAATTTTTTATTATATATAAAACTAACAGACACGGCCAGGTACTACTGATCTTCTTTGTTTATTTGTACGGATCAGCTTTTTGTAGTGTAAACATCACCGTTTACTATACAAGAAGGAAGCAGCAGCGGTGGACCTATTTGTGTAATGTAATGCAATGAACTGCCCACAAAAACACATGTATGAGTAGGAGTCACCGGCGACACCAGAATCAAGGTCATCTTGGGTTTGATGCTCATTAACTTATTAATGGTGGATGATCTGTGACTGTGACTGACCAGGGTGAGAGCTAAACCCCTATGATATGGTATGATATATTTATATCTATATATATTGGACTTGATGCCTCTTGTATCATTGACTCATACGCATTATCCTGTCGTGGTGTGAGTATACTTTTTTTTTTGTATAGATAGTAATAATTTGTGATCAAGAAAACTTAGATTTAGAAAACTTAGATTTACATATCTTCTCGTAATGTAAAAATATCGAAAATCAAAGAGCCAATAATTTGACTAATTTAACTATGTGAATACGATTCGATTTTTTGTACAACGGAATAGGCAAGAGATTTTGCATCGTCGGAGCATGAGTTGAAGTTGAAATTTATGTTTTCCTTTTTATTGTATTAAAAAAATATTATCATAATGTGGTCAAAATTATAAAAATACAGCGCATGAAACTATGGGATGCAAGTTGAGCTCTAGAACGGCAATCCTATTTTAAGAGAAATCAAAAACCAAATATAACAAAATGTGAATTAATAGCGATAATTTGGCAGGGCATGCATGATTTGTCGAACTTGGTGTACTTCCCTAGCTGTCTTTAGTTTATGGAGTTATATACTATGGAGGAGATGAAGAGACGCCTGGCCAGACCGACGACGGCTCTCGAGAACCAGACCGGTGTCTCTGCTTTGGTTTTGCTAATCCTTATGGTTCTTTTATTGGTTTTTTTTTTTTTAATTTCAAACATGGGATCTTTAAACACTAACGGATACACACACTTTCTTCAAGAAAAATAATTAATAAATCAATTTTCACGTTTTTTTGAAATGAAGAACTAATTAATTATCTTGTTCTAAAGATCCAAGCAAGTAAAACTAAACACTAAGGTCAGAAATATCTTAGATGATTTTTTAAATAAATAACTTCTCAAACTTAAAAACTTTTAAATAAATATAATTATATGATTTTTTTCAATACAAATTTATATTTCTAAATTTGAAAAGAAAATATATTAACTAAATTTGTAGGTAATTAAAAAGTCCATTTTAAAATAATTTCTCAAGCTCGTAAACTTTTAAATAAATAGAATTATATGATTTTTTTAGTTGGAATTTAATAAAATTTTACATTTATTAAATATCCAAATTTTATCTTTTTTCACTAAAAAATGTATTTTTACATAACCAAATTTGTCATATATAAAGGTAATAAAAAAAGTTAAATATGGAAACAATTTCTCTACTAATTAGAGGTAAAATTAAATATTATACTGAACCTTTTCAAATATTGCATATTAGTGTGATTTATATTAAATATTGTTGTTATTGTTGTTGTTGTTGAATTATCTTAATTATGATATTATCTTCTTAAGGAAAACTTTCTTTATAATCAATATTGATGTGTTTATCCTTTTATCGAGTTCATGTGACGAACGATTACATACTCACGTGAGATAAGTCTTGACCATATGCTTTCAATAATTATTCCAATATATATATTTTTATTTTAGTCTAGAGATTATTACACGAAGGCGTGCTGCTTCCGCCTGATGACTTCTACGTGGTCGTATGTTTTTCATCTCGACAATTCCTATGTGACCTCGTACGTGTTTCTATTGCCAGAAAAACCACATCCACATGTTTCTAAAGGCAAAGAAATGGTACATAAACCAAAACTCGATATACCAATTCGGCAGCTTCCTCTACTACATCAACCAGCTCTTCAGTTACTCATCACTTGGTGACTCTGGTCATGGGATATGGTGATGGAGAGAGGCTAACTAACGAATCATTTTTAAAGCTGGGGATGAATATGACTCTTGTTGGAAATTAAAGAAGGAACAAGGACAATTTCACAAGTCGGCTTCCTTGTTTCATGTGTTGTACGATTTAAGTTATTTTGTGCGACAGATCATGTGCCGATCCATGGAAAAATATCACTATATCCGTATTAAAAAAATCAAACCCTTCTATGATTTTTCTAATTTTCAGTTTTTTGGAAAAATTTTATTAAAAAATAACGAAGAAACACAGGTAGTATAAAAGTCAAACGTAAATAAATCAAATTATACTTACACAATAATTCAACTCAACTCTTAAATTTAAATTTGACAATTAAATATGACTTAAATTAATAATTTATTATAATTATCTTAAATTATTATTTTAAGTTAAATTTAATATTTATTTAGGTCGAATTTAAAAGGTGAGTTCAGTTATTATATTAGTGACATTTGATTAGTTTACTAATGATATTCATAATATGTGTTTTATCGTTATTTTTTAATCAGAGCTTAACAAAATATGTTTTATAGAAAAACTATAAATTAAAAATATTTTTTTTGAAAATTTTAAAGACTGAGGGAGTTTTTATCTTGTATCCTTAGTTATTTACCAGAAAATAGATTTTCTTTCAATTTGTAGAAAGTTAGCCATTGGAGCTCCACGAAGACCTAACACTTTCTTTTTGGGTATTATTGTTAGATGTTGTTATAATCAAACAAAACAAAAGTATTAGGTTTCGATATCGGCTGTTACCAAAATTTGATTAATTACGATATGACATTGTACTAACTTTTACTTAATTAATAATTACCTTTTCCTTCCAAAAGCTAAATTTCATGATTTTTGCTTTGTGTGGAACTATTATGTTGGCTTGTTACCATAAAACCAAACCGTCTTTCCAGCACTTGTGACGTTAATCCAAATTTTCTTGTTGACTTCTTAAATCATATGTAATTAATTATGATTAAGTGTAATCTAATCATTATCTAAGTCAAGCAATTATGTTTCCTCTTACTTTCCAAAAATAGACATTCCTTATAATAATAAGGATTTGACATCAAGGAATTTCAAGAAGTCAACATTAAATGTAAATCGTAATTAATTTAGTAAAGAAAATATTGCAAAATAAGGGAAATAATAAAATTCGCTAAAAAAGATAAAAATAACATGTAAAATAAATAGTATTAGTTAATAAATTGTGCATCATTCTAAAACAACCTCTCTATTAATTAAGGATAAGGTTGAGGACCTTTTCAAACTTCAAATTTAGCTGAATTTTTTACTGGTAGCTGTTGTTGTTATTTTTAAATTTTCAATACAGAAAATTAAATCAAAGTAAAGGTCAAATATTTCAACAAAAAAATAAAGAAAATATTTCGGAAATAAAGAAAATATAAAATTTTCTCATTAAAATAAAAGACAAAAAAGTTTCCTATTATTTCCTTATTTATCTAAAAAATGATAAATAAAAATAATTGTCAAACCTATACGGGAAGTCCAAGTTCATGTAAGCCGTACGATGGTTAGGACGGAGAGTGTATAACCGTTGAGTCAAGGACACGAGATCGCACTGGAGACCGGACTGGCTGTCCCTCAGACCCTGATTAATCATGTGTGATGTGACTGTGTACAGTAACAAGGGAGGATGTCGGCAACAACGTCACCGGAGGCTGTGGGGTGTCTGTTCGGTGTGAAAACCGCCCCGGCTAATACGCGCCACTTAACTATTTTACATTACTTTGGTTATAAACTTATAATCGTAATTATTGAATTGACTAAAACATCCTTTAATATAATCAATTTAAACAACAAAAAAAAGATTCCCAAAATAATTGATTTTGTAATATGTCTAAAAAAGGTATTTTAATTGTAAGTATTAATAGTATTGAATTAAAATATATTAATCATCATTTTTTATAATTTGTGATATATTTATTAATTTAAAATAATTTATCCTAAAAATAATTTAGTAAATGAGTGAAATTGATATTAAAAATTTTATAGTAATTTAAAAATTTTTATTTTTTATATTTTATTCAATGTATTAAATTTTGAAAGCTTTAACAATATTAGATTGTTATAAAAATTGAAATTTAATTAAATAATTAAATAATAATAAAATTTATTGAATTAAATTGAAAAAAATAATCTTTATGATTGGATTTGTCAAGTTGGTTTCTTTTTTTAATTATTTTTATTTTTTGACTATTTTAGGAGCAAGCAAATAAATATAAATTATTTTAACTCTATATGGAATTATGGAAAGGAGGGAGTGGTGCTGTGGTAGTGACTAGTGAATACTGAGCCGAGGGTGGCATAAGCACATCTCGAGAAACAGAAAAAAGGCCAGAGAAGTAAAAAAAAAAAAAATTAAAAAAATGGCGGCGAATTCTAGGTTGCCGGCCACGTTAGTACTGGCTGTAATAAAAAGTTAATTTTAAAAATATATTAATAAATGTAAAAAAACTCTTTGTATTTTAAGAGGTAGAAAATTATTAACCCACCACCCACTCCAAAGGCCAGCACACAATGAAGTGTCCCACACCAACCAATTTACCAACATACCCTCCCTATTCACCGTGCCTTCTCTCAGTAATCAACGGTCGGTCCGTAGGGTAAAAGAGTAAGTAAGCGGTCAAAGTTATGTGTATGTGTGTGTGTGTGTTTCACAAATTTTCTTGATTTTTTGACCAACAACATTTTAATCGGACCCGGGTATCTTGGGCCTCACGTGACTGGCGTCACGTTGTTCGAGACCAAGAGTGGCTATGCTGAGTCAGCGTTTATGATGCTCTCCAATTGTGCCAGAACTTGAGGTCGGGCCCATGTTTCCACGTGTCATGATCTTACTCAGTCATCGAGATACGGCGGCTCGTATACTTTATTTTATACATCGTCTTTTATGATCATGGCCGGAATCTTCGGCCCCGACTCACCGGCTTTGACATGACTCGAACGTACCTCAGTTGAGCTCTTTATTTGAATGCGGTGGATGGAAGCATATCATACATGATTTTGATGGTTCTACTTCTACACCATGTTTTCAGACCATTCACTATAAAGGAAACGCACGTTAAGATTGATGTGAATGTGTTTATTATAATAACAATAACAACTTTTTAATAAAAATTTTATTATTTATTATTAAAAAATTTTGTTTCTTAATAACAATAATAATTTATTATTATCAATCTCAAATATTAACATTTTTACATCATATAAATTCAAAATTTGAACTTTAACCTATCACTTAGTTGATCAAATAACTTAGTTAGATCTTATTATTTGTTTCAACCAGTGCATGTATTCGATAAATATTAAAAGATATCACAAAATCTCTATTTTTTTTAAAACAAAAAGAAAATATTAAATTTTATGGTAATATGGTTAAGAAAATATAATGGGAAGTAGTTTTTCCTAAACACAGTGGATTTGGTGCGAATCTCACTAACCTATTTAATGCCAAGTGATTCTTAAGTTGACCGTAAGAGTTTAGTAAAAAAAAATTAATACATTTAATCTAAAGTTTCCTTTTATTTTGCTAATAATAATTTTCATTTTTAAAAAAATAATTGGAAATAAGTAGTTTGAAGAATCGGAAAGAGATAGATAATAAATTCGGCCTAGCAATTTGGGTTTTCCCAATTTCGGCTGTTGGATCCTATAAAACAGGGATTTCAGTGTTTTCTTCCCCGCAATTAGTAAACTCACTTTCTCTCTCACACTGCTTCGTCTAAGTGTACACTCCGAAACTCTCTTCTGTCTTATAGACTTTTTCTGATAACTTTCTCTCCCCCATTTTCACTTCTTCATCTTCTTGCCTTTCCTGGGTATTTTCTCGTTTTGGGAAGGATTGAAAGCCTGTCTGTTCCTGGGTTGTTTGTTTCTTAAGTAGGAAAAACAGTTTTTGTTTCTGTTTTCCTCTTCCTATAAGTAGAGATTTTGAGGTTTGGAGCCTTGAGTTTTATCTTCTTCTTCTTCTGGTTCAGAGAGGTAGTGACTGTTCAAGTGTTTGAAAGGTTTCGAGATTTTAATAGTGTTTAGTGAGCCTTTTTATGTCTTTTTGGCAGGTTTCTGAATCACCCTTGTCTCTCCTTATCTCAAAGTTTTAATCTTCAGCTTCACTACTCTTTCACCTTTTGTTCTCTTTATTTGCTTTTTTGGTCTCTTTCGATGCCAATACAGAATCTGTGAAGAGAAAACCCAGAAAAAGAGAAACACAAACATGGAGTTGAAGAACAACTTTCTGTGTCCGATCAAGTTCACCGAACACAGAGAAGTCACTAAGAAATTTTCCAAACCATCTTTCAGACCCAGAAAAGTCTCTGATGAGAGGAGTCACCACTCTGACCAGAACGTCCCGCGGGTGGTCCGGATCGCCATCGTCGATAACGAGGCCACAGACTCCTCCAGCGACGATGAGTGTGAGCTATTTGGTCGTCAACGAGTGAAACGCTATGTGAACGAGATCAACATCGAAGCTACATGTAAAGAAGCGAGTACTACTACTGCTACGACTTCTCTAATCTCCAATACCCGAAAAAGAAGAGCAAGTACTGTCCTACCGTCACGAAGCCGTCCACTGAAACTTAACCCTGCAGCGTCGACATCAAATGGAAGAAAGTTCCGCGGCGTACGGCAAAGGCCCTGGGGCAAATGGGCTGCTGAGATTCGCGATCCTGCGAGACGTGTACGGCTCTGGTTAGGCACTTATGATACTGCCGAAGAAGCTGCGATGGTCTATGATAATGCTGCGATTAAACTTAGAGGACCTGACGCTTTAACCAACTTCATTACTCCACCAGGAAGAGAAGAATACGAAGAAAAAGACCACAAAGAGGAAGAGAAGCCAGAGATTAACACCACTTCCATTTCCGGCTACGAATCCGGCGACGAGTCTCACAATCTTTGCTCACCCACTTCAGTTCTCAACTTCATAACTCCCTCCGGTGAACAAGATGAGACTCATAAATCACATGACGAACACGTCAAAGAAGTGGAACTCATTGAATGTCAGAAACCGGGACAAGAATTGGAAGATGTCCTACAGGAGTGCGAAGGAGAAACCAACGTCCCCGATGATTACTTGTCACAGAGTTTGCAGTTGCTAGACGAGCCCTTCCTCGACGATTTCTTCAACTTCCCGAGCACAGGACCGTCCCTCTTCGACGACGACACCATTTGTCAGGGGACCGTTTGGAACGGGGACTTCGGCGACTGTTTCCTGGACACGAGTATGAAAGATTTTGGATCGTCAGAGCCACCCATTTCGCAGGAAGACGATTTCTTTCAAGACATCGGCGACTTGTTCTTCTCCGAACCACTAGTGGCTCTATGAGAACCGAGAGTCTGTCTCGATTCGGTTCGGTTCAGTTGCTTTCTTTAGACCACTGTTTTGTAGCCGACTCGACGGCAAGTTTTGAACCGGTGGCGAACGACATATCGGCTAGTTTTGTTTTGTTTTGTTTAAATTTTTTTTTGTTCCGTTAAAATTAACGGAAGAAACCGAGTGCGAGAGACTACTTTCTTAGATAATATCGTACTTTTAAATTTTGGAAATAATTAATCCAATTTTGAGAGTTTTTATATTTATTTGTTATTAATATTACTATTTTTAATTGAAATTTACTAAATTAGTAAAAATTAATTAAGCTAAAGTGACACGGTGGCATTCCTTTTGCCTCTCCCACCCCACACGAGCTGGCGTAATTTGCGGTGGTGGCCGGTCCAGCGAGTCAAGTCGGTGGCCGCTTGTGTGTGTGAACTCGTGAACTCGTTCTAATTATTTTCAATTTTTATGGTAATTAACTTTTTTCCTAAATATCTTCTTTTTGCACGCGGCCATTCGAGCACCAAATCTTTCAACACATCCACAAACACGCCTTTAACAGCACAGCCGCAAAGTTCAAAGGCCTAAAAGAGGCAAGCTCGAAACGAGAAAGAGTAATTAATATAATGCTAAGCGATGGTCTGGCAACTTAGGATTTTATTTGAAAATTGGTAATATAAGAAGGACCGATTTGAAAATTTGTAATATAGGAAGTTGGACCAAATTCGTTAAATTACCAGAAATTGTAAAATCAAAAGTCACAGATTCATAGTCGTTTGACCTTGTGTAGAAAAGTCGTTTTTTTGCTTTTTGGAATATTCTAAAAAGAAATTTTAAAAAAAAGGGAAAGATTGATGTGGAAATTCTATTTATAAAGGAAAGCAGATTTAATTGACATTTTGTGAACTTTATAAATACAATATTAATATAAAATGACGTTAAGAGATGGCAATTGACGCATAGTATGTGTGTTCAGGACATGACCAAATTCTGTTATATTGCTTAGACATTACTCAAGAGACTTAGCTTAGGATATTGTACGAATCGTCGATTTATCGATAATTAATTAGACACGTGTCTCTCGAGTTCCCAACTAGACCGCCACTCCATCTTCCTCTTCGATCTCTTCTTTTGTGTTCTTCGCTTGGCTGTGTACTTTTACCAGAGATCCTGGACTGGACAACATTGTATCTGCTGTTCCAATGACACGTTTTTTCAATGTTGGGTACGAACAGGTACTTGGACTTTCGTAATACTTTGGACATATCGTGAAGCTACAGGGAGGGAATTGCGATCTTTGTTGGCACTTTGCAAAATTGGAAGAAAGACTTTAGGTTTATTGTCACACCAAAAATAAAATATTAAAAAATGAAGATATAAGATGCAATGAACTCATCTCTCCATTAAGAGTTTCATTACTGTACTTAATTTTTTTTCTTTTTGAGTAATATGATTTAATATGTATAACAATGTTAATAAGATTCAATTTAAATCTCGTTAATACGTGAAATTTAGAAAAATCCAACAATATGTAATATTACCCATAATAAATAAAGAAGTTGTTTGAAATGATTTAATATGCATATTATTGTATTTTCTCAAACTACTGATTTCCCTAATTTTAATCTATTTAAAAAATGATACGTAATGACTTACTTTCTTCTTATAGTTCATCCTAATTAATGAATTTTAAGATAGTAGGATTGATAAATTGATTTGAATCAACCTAAAATTTAAACTCAGACTCAAAACATAGTCTGATTTAAGATTGATGTTATCTCCTAAATACACATTTTCAATTGACATAGTATTAAATTCTCAAAAAAATCTCCCAATTCAAAAATATTATTTTTTAATTTAAAATTTTTAAAATGACGTCTAATTAAGAATAACAATATATTGTGCGTTAAAAGGCCTAACTTACCTCCAAAAGCTAACTTAAGAGGGGAGGTTTGCATATTATTATAAATCATTGAATTCACTTATATTTATCTGAAGTGAGATTCGTGACACACCCCTCTCAACTCAAAACAAGGTTGGACATCTGTTGGGCATATTGGACAAATGGATCGAAACTAAGCACCGTCCCAAACCATATAGACAAACAAGTTCTGATACCATGTTAAAAGGTCTAATTCACCCCAAAAGTTAGCTTAAGAGAGGAGGTCTCACCTCCAAAAGTTAGCTTAAGAGAGGAGATTTGTACACTATTATAAATTACTGAATTCACTCATATTTGTCTGATATAGGATTCTTGACATGGTGACTTGCAAGTGTCATATGATTTAATTGGAATATATTATTCAATATTAAATTACTAGCTTATTGGTGTAAATCACATTATTTATATGTTATTATGTACAACTAATATGTATTTTTTTGCATTGTATTGTTTTTTTTGTATTTAGTTGTTTGATACCTTTCATGTTTATTTAATTTATTTTACTTTATTTCTTAGATCTGTATGTACGTCTATTTTTATTATAAGATCTTTATGACACATTGTACGTGGGTATAATGAAAACAACATATCAATTTTATAAAAATAAAACAGTGTATTCTCAAATTTTTTTAGACATCACATCTTAGGAAAACTACTGTTGAGTTTTGGCTCCTTGTTTATCCCATATTGGTTGGAAAAAACAATTGGAGTAAGACTCTTGACTATATAAGAAGAGTGCTACTTCCTTAGTTAACGCACCAATCCAAAGTCAAATATTATTTAACTACAGTCAAATTTGTCATAAAAATCTTTAAATTTGGACTGGTACGTTTGCTAAGGAGGTAACACCCTTCTTATATAATTAAGAGTCTTGCTCCAATTATTTTCCCCAACCAATAACTACAACAAGTGTTAATGGGTACGATGATATGTACAACTAATAATCTAGCTCTCTTGACGAAATCTCTTGACTTACCCCAAAAAAAGAAAAAAAAAGGGGGGAAAACATGACAAAAAGAATTAATGAGAGGTGAAAGAAATTAGAACCTACCTCCTGCAAGTGGCATTACGAGGAGGCCCTTGCATTTACTGTAACACTGTCAATATAAACACACAGAACAGAGACAAAAAGGGTACATTAACATCATCACCACATGATTGCCCCAACTCACTCTTCTTCTTCTTCTTATTAAATACTTATTTAACAGTTAATTACTTTTAATGATGCTTCTCTTCTCTTCTCTTCACGTGAGATATTAGTTAATACCTTTTCAATTATCATATGATTCTTATAAACCTTTCAGATTATGTACCAAGTTGATGTAATAATAATCCTAACTCACCACTTTTTACTGTTGATCAGCTACGTCGTAACTCAGACAAGGTTGGAAGAAAAGTCAAAAAATGCTCGCCAACTTTGTCTGATACAAAAACAACCATTCGAGTAAAAAGAGGCAAAACTACACAAGCACCGACCTTTGTATTTTTAGCAGAAAACTGTAACAATAAAGCACAAACTCGTCTGAAACTATCATGTGGTCTCTAGGCAACTGCTTCACTGTAAGTGTATTAATGTTGGAAGGAAGAGAACCTGAAAGGGCACACACTTCCTCGTCCATTAGAGAGACACCCTCTTTCTGTATATGTTCTTATCACCTTATCATTAACCTTCCAATAAGGTTTCACCACTTCATGGCGAAGAACTTGGATTCAAACTTTATATATCTCTATATATGTATATAAACCTACATACATATACATATAGACATATACTCCATTAACAAGTTTCTTAAATGTACAAAACTAGTATGAAACAGTGATATCTCTTCTAAGTTCTGGACTCAATTGACATAGATTCCTTAGGGATTAAGTGCTAGGGTTTCTTGGTCTTAATAAGTTCAACCTCGGAATGATTATTTAGATTTAATTTCTTGTCTGTCTTTAAGCAATTAAACAACAACAACACCTAATATGAATTCTACTACTCTACAAAATCTGAAAAGGTTCAATAATATGCAGTCTTACTCCTAATTAGCATAGAGGCTGACTTTAAGCAATTAATGCATAATTAAATAATATATCTAAAACACATAATTCATAATCAAATTATTTTATTAAAATACTTATTGTAAATTATTTTTTAATATTTTTCAAATATAAATTCCGATGCTTCACAATCAAATTCGAACATTTTCTTAATAAACATGATTTATATTCTATTATCCTAATGGAACCACTAATTTAAATAATATATTTTCCTTTTTTCTTGTATTGGTGTTGATAGTTTGCAATGACAAGAACAAAGCGAACGGTGGCAATTCTCGCCGGCGATGAGTGGGGCCACAGCCACTACTTAGTACTTTACTTACTACAGGTGAAGACTGATGCTACAAGAGCGGTCTAGGTATACAGGCTTTTTCATTTGTGAGCTCACAAAACAGAACAGAAGCAGCCAACTTGCATTATATTAATATAATATCGAAAATGGGAAATATATAAAGTTTCAAAAGGCAAATTTAATGAACAGCGACAACTCCTGGTCAGCCCCTTCTTTGTATTCTCCAAATCCAATGCCTCTGGTCCCCACTTTGTTTCAACACATCATTTTCCAACCGATACTCTCCCCCACAAAGTAACCCACTCAGTCACCTGCACTTTCCCCGTTCCTTCTTCTTAAGCTCTAGTGTCTTTAGTCTTTGGACTTATTGTATTAGTAAAATCTGCTGTATTCACTTGTGGGTACTTTACTCATTTTCCAATTATGAAAAAGTTACATAAGTCTCCATCACCTGTTCGATCTAATATTCCAATACAAAATTAATAGGTTTAATATGAATTAATTATACTTTGAATCGAGTTTAAACTATTTTATTTTAAAAATTTTAAGTTTTAAATTAAATTTAAGATCGAGCCGTTCCAGTTTAAAATTTAAAATTTTTATATAAACTAACATTGTTATGGGTCTGATCTAATTGAATTTAAGTTATTTTATTATTTAAAATTTGAATTTTTGATCAAATTTATGATGAGTTGTCTTATTCGACCTAGTTTCAAATCTAAAATATTTAGGTAGACTAATATCATTTTTAGAGATATTAATGCGTCTGCAGGTCGGGATGGATCGACTCATAGTTCGACAGGTCACGGGCAGGCCGGGCTAACCTAATCCACTATATATATATAGAGAGAGAGAGAGAAAAATATAAAAAATGATGTCATTTTTTAAGTAATGGTCGGGACATGGGCCCTAACCATTTTGAGTTTTTAAGAATTAATAAAATATTTAACCTTTTTATTTTAGTTTTTACTTTTTAAAAATGATAAATTGTCTTTATGATAGCATTTAGTTATCAAACAATCCATTTACTTATTTTTTCTATTATTATTTAAATAACATAATAATTTAAATTTTAAGATTCGATACAAGATTATTTTGAACTTTAAGAATAAAAAATAAAATATGACGAAAATTTTGCATGATAATTAAATATTAGTAGATGAATATATATAATAATTGTAAAAAATATATATTGAAATTAAAAAAAGTGTCAAGTTTAATATTCTAGTGGACAAATTTTGGTCATTTAGACACATAGGAGTATGTATGGGGCACCATTGACGGACCCACTAAGATATATCATGATTTAGTTCAACTAAAAGCATGATTAATTAGTGATAATCATAACAATTTAGGTCAACCATCTTATCAAAGGTCGACCAATCCAGTGGTGAGGACTTCATCGCCCACTTGTCCGGTTGACATTGACCGTCCAAATCTTAAAACCAGCAAGATCAAGCGTTTGTTTTACTACGCTAAGCCCCAACGCACATGGGGATCAGACTTTTGGTAGCCCACCAACGAGAAATTTTGTAAAAGAAGACAATCAGATGGTGGAACACGTGATCTCTTTATGGCCACACTTACACAATCCCAGTCCAAGCTTCTCTTATCCACGTTGCCATCACCATCATGATCAAGGGTCAACATGGTTGGCGATCACCGTCCGGTCTGGAAAACTATCTCAACCTTACTGTACAGTGATGATAATATTGTGCGTCAATAAGCCCCAATGACCACTCAGCTTCACCTACCGACAGTTGGTCATGACCGTAGCAGAACAGTGATGAGGAGACTTTTATTTTTCATCTCATAATCAATGGGGATGAAACTTTAAAAAGATACCAAAATTTGGTGGGGTCCTATCTGCTGAAATCATTCCCATTTTAATCAATTGTTGTATACAAGTTGCATTGCTCAACCTCTTTACAACAAAGAGTCCACACAGAAACATCTTGTAAAAGGTATGAAAAGAGAGAGTGGGGCTTATGTGACCTTTTTGATCAATTCCAAGTTCTATTCTCCAAAAATATATATATAAAAATTCCCCCTTTTAAATATTAGAATTTTATAAATTTTTATAAATTTGCTTATATTTTCTACATATAATATTAATAATTTATAATTTATAATATATTAATAATAAAATAGGAATAATAGTAAAATTCAATATATAAATATATATGGAATAAAATAATATACGTAAAAAATGGATATGTATAATTCAATTGCTATTAGATTGATTGAATTCTCAAATACTCAAGAATTTTTATAAGTTTGTATACGAGAGTAGCTTCCGCTCTTTTAACTTTCCACAAATACTAATTTGATTCCATGCTTCACTATCTAATCTAATTCAAGATTTAGTCAGTAAACACTACATTAGTCGTAGAAGGACTCTTTTATATGTAACTTGTATATAACAACTAATTGAAAATCTTGCTACTAATTACAGGATTTGGAGAAATCTAAATATACATAGCCTTATTCTTAATTGATAAAGATGTATTAATTTATTCAATTATAAATAGTAAATAACATGCACCCAAGTTGAACCATCCTAAAAATCATGGCCATGTCCCATTCAAGATCACAAGAAGATTAAGAAAAAGGCATTTGGACAAGAAATGAAACATGTCTTGTTGTTGTCCTCTAGAATCCATCCAAATACGCTGAAGTTGTTATGGAGTGGTCATGCATCCAATAGGAAGTCAAAGAAAATGGGTTACACACTATCCCAAATCACAAGCTTAATCATGTCTATTTTCAAACTTTATTATTAACTTTTCGGCCTTAATATAATACACCGCAACTTTACTTAGAACTTGCAAGTATTCATTAATTCTAATTGGTCAAATTAATACCAAAGAAATTTATAATTTTTGTTAATTTTTAAAAATTTTGAAAAAATTTCTTAGATTTTGATTATTTACAATGAAAAAATAAATATGACAAATATTAAACGTGAACTAATTAATTATTATTTAGACCAACGATTCAATTTAGTTCTTAAAAATTGAATCGAGTTAATTAAAATTTATGTAAATTAATAATTTAATAATATTATCTTAAATTAATATTTAAGCCAAATTTAATTGATTCAAAGTAAGTTTAAAAATTTAGTTGGGTTATCATCACGCCAGTGACGATTGATTAGTTTATTATTATTTTTTAATGAAGAATTTTAAAAAAATTATAAATTCTTAAATAATTTCAAAAATTTTTAAACTATAAAAGAGTTTTATGTCTTTTAGTCATCAAATTATTAAATATTTTATTCTAAATATATGCTTATAATTTATATGTTATACATTTAAAAACTAATAATTAATTCCACATATGAATGTACATATAAGTCAATTTTGTTTGAAACAATTTTCCGATGTTAATGGCTTCAGTTTCCTTTTTTCTTTTCCCATAAAATCCACATTTTTACACTTTTCTTGTAATTTTATATTGGTGGACGTGTTGAATAAACCATTCTTGGTGGAAAGAGAGCACTGGTGGGCATGGTTGGTGGAGATGAGAATGGACACGTCGAGTTTGGTTCGGTTACAAGGAAAAGTTGGAACTAATCAAGAAATGTCTGAAATCCGACATGTGAAGCGACAACAAGCCCAAAAGGAATGTTTCATATTAGGTTGACCAAGTCCGGTTTCAGAAAGATCAGCCGCACGTTTTGGGTTGATTTTAGACGAAGAAAGTGTTAATGAGATATATGTGAAATCGAAATGGAATGCGATCTGTCGGCTACATGTGAAGTTATGAGACCGTTATGGTTGGGTCCGAAGTGTGATGCTCCTATGCTTCCTAGATCGTGGGCTTCTGTTAAGTTTTCGGGTAAATTCTCGTGAATCTAAATATTTCAGTTATATCTCTAACAAGAGATCTCAATTTTGAGCCAAAAAATAGAAAAATCTGTTTGATCAGTATTTTATTTTTTACAGACCGACTAGGTGTGAGTGGAGATTAATCTGAATGTAGATAACTTAAAGGCGTCTTTCTATAATTGAGACCCTCATAAAATACGTCGTGAACTAACCAAAAATAAATATTTCAGGTATTAAATCATCGAATCTAAAGTTCAATTGTTAGCCATATTATTTGTTAAAATTGAAATAAATATTTACAATTAATTGAATATTCTAAATTATTCTATATCCTAACGTAGTAGTATCTTGGTATCTCCAATAATTATAAAAACCCATTTCAAGAAAATTAAAAAGCCCAAATTTGTTCTTTTAGTTCGAACAATTTACAAGATTTATTGTAGAAAAAAGATAATTTGAAATTTCGAATTATTAATTATATTCTTTATTAAAATGGTAAACTAATTCAAAAAATTTTAAATATAAGTATTCAATTAATTCAATTTTTTGAATATAAGAATAAATAATTGACGCACTAAAACTCTAGCAGTAGTAGGTAGATTATAACACATTTGTAAGTGGTGGGTACAGTTTGGTTCGGTCAGTTTTCAGTTGTTGAACCGAACCGAACTGAATAATCGGTTTTATCCTACAAAAAAAACCGATCCGAACCGAATGTCAGATGAAACTGAAAATTCGATTTGCCTTATAGTTCGGTTCGATTCGGTTATTTCAATTGATTTGGGCCTTAATCTTAGGCCTTAAAATTTGGGTCAATTTCAGTACATGTCTAATATTTTTATTTCATTTTAGGACCTATTGGGTGATTGTCATACTTTTAAAGTTGCAAACTTACCTTATATACCTAGAGTTAGAAGTATAAAAAAATACAAACTTTTTTTGTTTTTAGTTGATCAGTTTGATTCGGGTTGGTTTGGAAAAAAATTTGCCTACACCGCACCCGAACGTATATAATCAGTTTTTCAATATCCAAAACCGAACCGACCATCCATCACTTCGGTGTGTTTCGGTTTGGCCCGATTTTTCGGTTTTATAGGTCGGTTCGGTTTTTTTCGAGTTTTTTGCCCACCCCTTATATTAAACTAAAACTCTAGTAGTAGTAGGTAGATTACAACACATCTCTTTCATATTAAACTTTATCAATACATTTTGGACTGCCCATTGAGTCATTTCTGAGAAAATTATCAAAACCATCGAGAGACTGTTCAATAGCTTTGTCCAATGGTGTTGTAGACTCTGTCAATCCGGCTAGAAAGCAATGGAACTATATCTATCTATACCTAAACACAAGGGAGGCTTTGGTGTCATTTTCTTAAAGCTGTTAACTACCGTGATATTGGCCAAAAGATTACGGAGATTGACGATGGATAAACAAGGTCTTTGGTGTCAATCGTATTCATCAACGGTAGAAGTATATGAAGTCTTCAAAGTAAAACTTAGATAATATCACTTCCTTGATTAATAAATTCACCGGGCTTATTACCAACTTATGCTGACATTCGCTTGGCTTTTAGTAAAACTTGGATAATATCACTTCCTTGTTTAATAAATTCACCGGACCATTCAAGTCAATAACTTGTATTTATTTCCTATCATTATTAAGTCATCGTTAAGAAAATGTGATTATCTTAATTAAATAAGATATAAAATTTATATCAATGAAGTTGACATTAATTTATACAAATGAAGTTGACATTTTGAGAAAACCCAACAACCAAGTCACCATGCTAAATTCTGTTTTTTTTTAATCCTTATAAATATTTAATGAAAAAATTTAGAGTTTGCGATGATTAATAGGTATGGATAATTATTCATATTATAAATAATAAATAGTAGTTTTGGAAAATAATAATAACTATTGATAAGTATCAAATAATATAATTAATAACTTATTTAATTACGATAAAAGATTTGTGTAAAGTCAAATACATGGTAAAATTTTTATAAGCAAATAAAATTTTAATATAATAAATTTTGGAATAAAAGATATAGATTTTTCTTGTAGTTAATTAAAAAGCGTTACAATTTCATAATTTTCTAAAAACTCTTTATATTTTGTAGTGTTTCAAAAACATTACTTCTCTTAGACTTTAATTGAAAATAACAATGAAATACATGCGGTATAATCAAATTAGTTTTTAAACTTAATGTGGATTAATTAAACTTCACTTAAATCAATAATTTAAGGTATTTATTACAAATTATCAATTTAAGTTAAATTAGTTCGATTCGAATTATATTATTTAAAATTTTTGAAAACTTTAAAAAATTTCTTAAAATACAAGAAAATTTGTTTCTTTTACCCTAAATTTTGATATTTTGAACTTAATAAAACTTATATTTGGAAAAATATTTAATGTATGTGTATTAATAACTTCTAAAGTAAACTCGATCAAACCTATGTTCCATATGTACATCAATAAAATATTGAAGTATCTGAAACTTCTATGCAATTACCTAGGAAACTACTCTTCTTCTTATCCTAACATGGACAGCAAGAGCAAGAACACAGATACATACGACACCGGTATAAAAATGGAGGGACGCCAAAAGCTAAGCAGCATCCATCCACCACTACCAAGATGGTTTCGAACAACTTAGCTGTGCTCAATGCCATGGACGATGCAGCCACTCATAAGTACCATTTTGTCGTGTTGGGCATCACTGGAATGGGCTTTTTCACCACGGCCTACAACATTTTCTGCATAAACGCCATAACCAAGCTTCTGGGTCGCATTTACTTCTACGAACCTCTTGTTAAGGAGCCTGGTAGGCTTCCACAGTTCGTGAACAACATAGTCAACGGAGTGGCACTGACCGGAACTTTCTGCGGACAGTTGTACTTCGGTTGGCTCGGTGACAGAATCGGTCGAAAGAAAGCTTATGGAATGACCCTGATAATCATTTTCTTCTGTGCCTTTTTCTCTGGTTTACCTTTTGGATCCTCTGGATCTGTTATTACCATTCTATGTTTCTTCAGGTTTTGGTTAGGGGTTGCTCTGGGTGGCACTTATCCTCTTTGTGCCACAATCATGTCTGAGTATGCTAATAGGAAGACTCGCGGAGCTTTCTTAGCAGGACTGTTTACAATGCAAGGTTTTGGGATCATCTTCTCAGGACTGGTCCCGATGATTCTTTCTAAAATCTTTCTTATTTATTATGATGCTAAGCCGTTTTACCAAGATCCTGCACATTCAACACAATCACAGGGAAACATTTTGTGGAGGATTGTGTTAATGGTTGGTGCTCTTCCAGCTGCTATAACGTACTTTTGGCTCAGGAAGATGCCTGAGACTCC
>JAOQMS010000035.1:0-24215 GCA_027563885.1 Erythroxylum longipes | reverse complement strand
ACATTTAACTAATTTTGATGTCATTAACACCAACTCTCAACTCTGAACAGGAAGAAGTATTCTCATTAAAATTCAAGAAAACGTAATTACCATTGAAAATCCTTCCCCAATTTCTTGAAATTCATCGTGAGTGAGAGCCAGATGCTGGTGTTATGTCTGTCTTGGTTTTAAAGTGAGGGCTAGGCTCCAACATATATTGGATTGAAGATGTTTGGAAATGAACAGCAAGCTGTTTTTTTTTTAACAATATGGCATCTTTGCATTGAAAGTTTTGATGAGTGAGTACCAAGTAGAATTGTTCAGATTTTCATTTTTAGCACTGCTTATTGATGGCTTTCAAAATTCTTTGCCATTATTTGTTTATTGTGTAATCTTACATATGTTTATGAGGTTACAATCTTAATTGCAATTCTACAGATTCTCCTCTTCTCTAGAGAATGAAAATCAATCAATTCAAGTATAAGAACTGTTAAAATTGAACATAAATTTGTAAGTGATAAATAACACAAGATTTTAGAAGTTATTGAATTCTATATTTGAGGATTCAGGGATATAAGAGAAACTTTTAAAAGTCGAAGCACCAAACTGAAATGATGGTTCAACTTTAAGGATCAAACAATCAAAATCCATTTTCTTTAAGCATAGCAGGGCTAATCAAACCAGTATCACCAAACCAAACCAAACCATAATAATCTCAAAAAAATCAACAATTAATAGAAAACCAAAATTTAAAAAAGATATTATGTTATTAACTATATGTTGTACCGTTGCTTAGTTAATGCATTGGTGACTTCACACGACCGACGAAGGATCTAGGGAAAGGATAGATGACACGAAGAAGAACGTGAGTGCGTGACATGAAGAATATGAACGGATGAAGAACAGAATCCGAACGTGAAGAGGTAAAACGACTTTGTTTTGCTTATAGATTTTTTAAAACTTGTGAGTAACTTAAAATAGTTTTTGCTTAAAACAAAATGACATTGTTTTGTTTTGTTTTTTGTGTCTATAACTTAAACAACGTGGTTTTGCACTTAAAGGAAAACGATTTCGTTTTTCTGTGGAAGTTATATTTAAAATGTAACAAGCAAAACGAAGTTGTTTTGTTTGTAGACACTAGGCGGGCCGCGGAACGAACTGCCTCGGACACAACCCGACCTCCTTGACCCGTGGTGATTCAGATCAAACTCATCCGACCAGTGGTTTGGTTTGATTAGGAAAGGCCTGTTGACTACAAGATAGGCCGAGTTAGTTTAGACATCCCTATTTGCACGTAGGAGAATTGCTTTTGAAAGGAAAAAAGAAAAAGAAAATCCTTTAAATAGTGTTTAATACAACATAAAGAGAAATATATTATAACACATTATCTAACTTATGTAATCTCTACTATAACTTAATTCTCAATTCCAAATTTCAACATCAAATCCTTTATAATCAAATCCTGTAAATAAAATTCAAAGCAACTTTTACCTGTTGACTTTAGGTAGAGCTACGCTTTTATACTTTTGGACGTGTTGAATAAACTATCATTGGTGTAAAGAGAGCACTAGCGGGCGTGATTGGTGGAGCTGAGAATGGACGCATCAAACTTGGTTTGGTTATAAGGAAATGTCTAAAATCTAACATCTGAAGCTAAAACAAGCTCAAAAGGAATGTTTCAAATTAGGTTGACCAAGTCTGGTTTCAAAAGATCAGCTCGCACGTTTTGGGCTGACTTTACAAGAAGAAAATGTGAATGAAATATATGTAAAATTGAAATAAAATGTGATATGTTCGCTAGATTTTAACCAAGTCCGAGTTATCAATTTTACATAAATCGATAATTCCATAGCAAAAACAAGTTTTTAATTTCACATAAATTGATAAATTGAAATAAAAAATAATTTTAAATTTATAAATATTAATTAAATTGATTGATAAACTAATAACTCAAGAACAGAGACCTATTTAAATTTATAGATATGTATTGAGTTAATCTCGTCATTTGATTTTAAGTTCAAATTACTTATTCATTAAATCAATTATTTGAAATATATAATTTATAAATTGTTATATATTCTTAGATTAATATTATTATTTATTATTGATATTAATCACAAAATTGAAATACAAAAAAACATTAATTTTAGTCAATAATATAACTAGTCATATTAGCACCATCTTCATTAATTTTAGAGGTGCGGTTAGCAAATTATTAACTATTACTTAATTAATATTTTTATTTTTATTTATTCAGTAGAAATCTGTTGAGATGCAAAATTTAGAGAGGTTCAGTAATATTCAGTTTTACCCCTAACTAGTAGATTATAATTAAGGGTCACAAATACTAAGTTTAAATTTTTGAAAAAAATTAAAAATTTGGATTCAATTAAAGATAATTACATGCTAATTATAAATTAATTTAATTCAATTTTTATACTTTATCAGACTAAAGAAATTATCGATCTTAATTTATCCAAAAAAAAAGATTTTAACACATATTTCTTATTGAATCTAAAATTTAAATAAGGTGATTACTTTTTAAAAACTTATTATTTTTCTCTAAAACAAGCCATTGAAGCCTCACAAATAAATAAATAATTTTCTGTAATTGTTCTATATAATTTGAATTTCAATTATATATCGATAATAATAAGTTAAATCAAGTTTAAATTTTAATAAATTTGAATTCAATCAAGTATAATTAATATATATTAATTAAATATTGATTTAATTAATTTTTTTGTAATTTATTGGATTATTCAAATTTTATTTAATTTGAATTCAATTCGAGATTGAAGTTTGATTAAGTGAAATTATTTATTTAATATTTTTTAATTCATTAGTTAATTTGAAGTTAGATTCCTTAATTATTTTTTGTTAATTCATTAGTTAATTCTTAGTAATAATGCTAAGAGGAAACGAGTGCTGTCTTAATAATTGTGAAAACCCGTTATGGTTGGGTCTGAAGTGTGATGCTCCTATGCTTCAGGGCTTCCTGGATCGTGGGCTTCTATTATTTTTCGGGTTGAAATTCTCTTGAATTTAAATATTTCGGTTAATAACATCTTGATATTTCGAGAAACGAGAAAAACCTCATTTTAAGAAAATAAAAAATGCAAAAGTTAAAAAATTCAAATTTATTTTATTTTAAATTGGTTTTATAATAATCTAATATTACTTAAATATTTTAAATCTTAAATCTCTTGTGTTACCAACTTCGATATCAAAGTTAGGGATTATAAATACTTTTAAACTTTGATAACGGATCTAATCTTGCTAATATTGATCCATTTTTTCAAGGAAAAGATTTAACTAATATTTTAGAAACTGAATCGATTAGATCGATTTTACAGTAAAAATCTTAAATTGATTAACTTTTTAATTTGGTTTTCAATTTTATAGTTTAATAATTTTTGTTATTAAAAATAATCATTTTATTAAACTAATCACTTTTTAAAAGTAAAAATAAATTAATTAATTTTTATTTAATAATTTATTTTTAATTAAACTTTAAATTTTTTTAAATTTTTTTATTTTTAACCAATTTTATAATAGCATAATATTACGTAAACCTTTAAAACCTTAAGTGAATAATCGTTTTGCTTATGTCGTAATGAAGTATTATTCTATTGGGAATTGAAAGTTTTAGTTCATTCTGTTCTAGTTGAGTTCTGCACAATCGTTCCACGAATCTATCAAAGAATATCAAAGGTAGGTGGTATTCCAACTTATAATAATAATAATATACACAAATACCAAAATAGATGCTTTTAATGAACCAATGAAGCGTTGAGAGCAACTGGAAGTCAGAACCATACCCTTAATTGCAAGCAATTTAAGTTGAACATTGATTAATTTAGCTCTAAAAAATTCCTATATAGTTATATAATAAGGTTGACTTTAGCAAAACAAGATCTCCTAATTGCTTTACATTTGCCAAGCAGTTGTGAAGAAATTTAGGTGATTAATTATATATTAAATAAGAAAAAATTATATCAATAATGATTGTAGTTTAAGCTTAAGAGAATTATAAAATAAAATAATGAATTAATGATTTTTCATATTTTTATAAAATCTTTTTGTTATTAAAATTCAACCAATTTATTAATTAAATGACCAATTTTCATGGAAAATTCTCAAGTTTTGTTTTATAAATATGAATAAAGCCAATCTTGAGTCTTGGGTTGATACCAGAGCCAAAAAAAATATTCAAATTGGAAATAATAAGTATCAAATAATTGATAAAATGGATAGCAACGCTCTTTTTTCTCTTACAATTTAATAAGATCACCAACTCAATTCATCTAATAAAAAAAGAAAACCTATTTAAAAGGATAGTGAGAAAAGATATATTTTACATCTTAGAGAGGCTATAATTGAAGATACTATTATTTTTGGTATAAAAGTTTCTATAAAAATGAAAAAGGCCCTACTTTTAAATACGGTTTGAATTATTGATTTACGTAATTGGAAGTAACCAATTAAATTTACGACAAAACCTAGAAATTGTGAGTTTTAATAAACAAAAACAACCAATTAAATCTTACCTAATAGTCTTTTTTTAATTACACTTTAAATTTTTAATGGGTAACAATATTCTTTTTCGTTCATTTTTTAAATTCTTTAATTTTATGTAATTTTAATCGATTTTATTATGAATCTTAAATCTCTTACTTCAACCGTTTAACATTTTTAAAACATTTCTGATTACGGGCATATTCCACTAACTTACGCAAAACTTAGAGAATATCACATCCTTGTTTAACAAATTAACTAGACCATTCAAGTCAATAATTTGCATTTGTTTTCTATCATTATTGATTCATCATTAGGAAAATGTTATTACCTTAATTAAATAACAATCTTCTTTCCCTTTCACGTCCCAAATAAAATATATATCAATGAAGTTGACATTAATTTATATCAATCAATTTGACAATAATTTATATAAATCAAGTTGACATTTTGAGAAAACCCAACAACCAAGTCAACACGTGACCATGCTTAATTCTGCCTTTTTTTTAATCCTTATAAATATTTAATGAAAAATTTTAACAATTTCCTATAATTAATAGGTAATAATATATTTAATTATGATAAAAGATTTGTATAAATTCAAATAAATAGTAAATTTTTAATATGTTAATTTTTACGGTAAAATATATGAATTTTCTTTGTAGTTTATGAAATTTTACAAAAACTCCGTAATCTTTGAGTAAAAAAAAACTCTTTCAATTTATTAGTTTTTTAGAAAATTTTATTATCTTAAATTTTGATTAAAAAATAATAACAAAATACACGCATATAAATATTTGAAATATAAATTAATCAAATGTTACTAAACTATAAGAAATATTTGTTGCTTTTACACTAAAATTTGATATTTTGAACTTTAAGTTATTAATAAAACTTATATTTGGACAAGTTTTAATGTATTTGTATTAATAACTTCTGAAATAAACTCGATCAAACCTATGTTACATATGTACATCAATAGAATATTAAATTATCTGAAACTTCCATGCAATTACCTACGAAAGTACTACTCTTCTTCTTATCCTAACATGGACGGCACAAGCAAGAACACGGATACATACGGTACCTGTATAAAAATGGAGGGACGTCAAAAGCTAAGCATTATCCCTCCGCCACCACCATCACCCCCGCCGTCACCGCCACCACTGCCAAGATGGTTTCGAACAACTTAGCCGTGCTCAATGCCATGGACGATGCAGCCACTCAAAGGTACCATTTCGTCGTGTTGGGCATTACTGGAATGGGCTTTTTCACCACGACCTACAACATTTTCTGCATAAACGCCATAACCAAGCTTCTGGGTCGCATTTACTTCTACGACCCTCTTCTTAAGGAGCCTGGTAGGCTTCCACAGCACGTGAACAACATAGTCAACGGAGTGGCACTGGCCGGAACTTTCTGCGGACAGTTGTTCTTCGGTTGGCTCGGTGACAGAATCGGTCGAAAGAAAGCTTATGGAATTACCCTGATAATCATTTTCGTCTGTGCCCTTTTCTGTGGTTCACCTTTCGGATCCCCTGCATCTGTTATTGCCATTCTATGTTTCTTCAGGTTCTGGCTAGGTGTTGCCCTAGGTGGCACTTATCCTCTCTGTGCCACAATCATGTCTGAGTATGCTAATAGGAAGACTCGTGGAGCTTTCTTAGCATGGCTGTTTACAATGCAAGGTTTTGGGATCATCTTCTCAGGACTGGTCCCTATGGTTCTTTCTAAAATCTTTCTTACTTATTATGACGCTAAGCCGTTTTACCAAGATCCTGCACATTCAACACAATCACAGGGAAACATTTTATGGAGGATTGTGTTAATGGTTGGTGCTCTTCCAGCTGCTATAACGTACTTTTGGCTCAGGAAGATGCCTGAGACTCCTCGTTACACTGCTGTTATCAAATCTGATCCTGGAAACGACGCAGCAAGAAATGCTGTTGCTGATATGAGACGTGTTCTTAGGATTCATGTCCATGAAGACCATGATGAGGAACAGAAGATTTCGAAGTTTAAAGCTGTAAATAGCTACCCTTTATTGTCAAATCCCTTCTTCGAACGTCATGGAATCCATTTGATAGGTAACAATAGAGAAAGTGTAAAATCTTCTTTTTTCTTGTTGTTTGGGTTGGATTCATGTTTTTTTCTGAATGATTTATTTTGCAGGAGCAATGTGCAGTTGGAGTTTACTGGACATAGCGTTCTATTCACAGAATCTTACACAAAAGGACTTGTTTCCAGGAATGGGTTTAACCAAAAACCCTACTACAGTCAATGCTATTGAAGAAGTTTATCAGCAGTCAAGAGCCATGTTCATAGCTGCATTCCTTGGAACATTCCCAGGTTACCTGGGCACTGTGTTTCTGATCGAGAAGTTAGGACGATTTGTGATCCAACTTGTGGGGTTTATGATGATGTCTGCGTTCATGTTGCTCATGGGAGTGAAGTACGATTACATAAGAGACCAAAATCCTGCTCTATTTGCAGTACTGTATTCTCTCACCTTCTTTTTCGCCAACTTCGGACCCAATTCAACCACGTTTATCCTGCCGGCGGAGTTGTTTCCAATGAGGATGAGATGTCTCTGTCACGGGCTGAGCGCGGCGGCTGGAAAGTTGGGAGCCATGGTTGGGACCTTTGTGGTTCAAACATACACACAGAAAGGTGGTCAGGACAGGACCAAGCATGCTCTAATGGTGTTGGCCTTCACGAACATGCTTGGATTTTGTTGCACTTTTTTGGTGACAGAGACGAAAGGGTTGTCTTTAGAAGAGTTGTCTTGTGAAGATGGCGGTGAGAATGAGAATTAGGTGGATGTTCCATTGACGACAATCACGAGATCTGGTGGAAGCGAGAGTGAAGATTCGTAGGAGTATCAGTACATTTCCTTAGAAAATAGTGTTTAAACAAATACAATTTCATAACAGCTTATGTCTTGGTTCTGGGGAATGGTTCTGGTTCATAACATGGTTAAATTAACCTATTGAAATGCTTATTTGTTTGAAATTGCCGTTTTTGAAAGTGTTTAAAGGGGAAAATAGGTTTTTGACAAGTATAATTGTAGTTGCCGAAAAGAAATAAAATGACTAAAAAGTCTGTTGATTTAATAAACTATTAATTGTTGTATAAATAATTAAAAAATATATTATTAGTATATAAATTTAAAATTATAAATGATAAAATATTAAATTAAAATAAGAAAAATATAAATAAAATAAATCTTGTAAATAAAATATTTCATAAAAATATATTATTAATCATATAAATTTAAATTATAAATAAGAAAACATTAAATTAAAGTAAGAAAGAAACGTTACATTAGACTTGTTTTCTGTTAGTTAAGAGTATAGTAAAAAATAATAATTATCAGAAGGTTATTAATAGAAAGTAAAATTTCTACCGTAGAAGTACTTTCTTACCGTAACCCTCTTTCTGCTTATGGATTTCTGCAGTGGCACCGCAGTTTTCTCCAACCTCCAGTTATTCACTACAGATCCAAACATATGACTGCGTTTAAAACTGCGTTAGATAAGTATTTATCTCTACCGTATCGCAGATCCAAACACAACTTATATATATATATATATATATATATATATTCCATAATCCAGTAAGTTCATTTTCATTTAGCTTATTACCATTTTAATTTTATTTACTTACCTTAATTGTCATGGAATCTGTGTTATGAGGAGCTCTTTTCACCTTTATGAACTAATTTGCACGTATGAGAGCAGCTTTTGAGGGGGGGAAAAAAAAGAAAATCCTTTAAATAGTGTTTAACACAATATACTGAGAAATATACTATAAAACATTATCTAACTTATGTAATCTCTACTGTACTTAACTCTAAATTCCAAATTTCAGCATCAAATCCATTATAATCATATCCTACAAATGAAATTCAAAGTGGGTTTTACGTGTTGACTTCAGGGTAGACGGGAGCTTTTGCCAACTGTAATTAGACTGCAGACCTGACAAACTATGATTACCAGGATTTTGGGTACGAATCAAATGAAATTGGTTAAAAAAGTGGGATATACACAAAGTGTTTCACAGAGTAAAGCAAAGTGATAAAAAGAGAAACAGACCCACAGCCTATTAGATACAATCATTCATCTTACAGTTCTTTCTTAGACTCAAAGATGATCCCCATTTGTAGTGCAGTTAAATCAACCTGAAAGATGTGAATTCGGGATATGAATACTTACTATGTTGCAAAGCGGGCCTCCGTCATTTAGTTGGACAATTTTGTCCTTTCCAAACAAAAAATGTTGAGTAGGCCCATAAGGTCTGCTCAAAATCTTCGCCCAAATAGCGAATCTGTCTCGATCGAGGAGTGTCCAAAGTAGAAAGGTTTTTATTCCTTTTATGGCTGTGGGGGTGGGGGGGTCTCCGTCTCTCTCATTTACACTCCACTACGGTCCCATTTCCCTTCCAGGTGTCGACCGTCATATGAGTTATGAGAAGTGTTGCTGACGCGGGTGCACATGGACCGTCAGATCACGTCGCTTTCATCTACAATGACATTCCTCTTCTTTTTTCTTATGATTAAAACAAAGATTTACTAGACAAATATATAAACAAATGTAAAATCTCCAAAGCTAAAGAGGAGATTGGAAGGCAACAGCTGTCGAACAAGATGGATGGGAGAAAACGGTCGTGCATACCGGCAATGATACACAATCTCATCCGTCCCTTTTCTTTAAAAGCAAAGCGTGCTCCTCTTTTTCTTTTATGCGTAAAGTGGTGGTGTTTTTCGTTTGCTTGGACTTAAACATGAGAAAACTGGGCTCTCCTTTTCCTTTTTTCTTGCTAAAAATCAGGATCTTCGTCACTGATTTTACCTTAATCGGGTCATCCAGAATCAAATGTGATTTGCTGGCCCCCAACCAAATTTCTTTTGTTTTTTCCTCTTTTTTGACCTTTTGAAATTGTTGCTTAACATTACAAAACAATAAAGAACATATTGACCTCACGCAACCGTTTCACGCGCATGCTAACGCCTATTGACATCAGCGTTACAATATTGTTGAGGTTAGTATCATAAATTAAAAAATTTAGAAATTTTTATAAAGTTATCCCAGGTTTTTTTTGGGTCAGTTTATGAGTTGGGGATATTTTTAAAGAAAATTTTCAATTTTGCTGGATTTATTACATTGATAATTAGATTTTAGAAAAGTTTTTAAGACTTTTCAAGGCTAATTTTATGTGCATTTTTGTACTCTGAACTACACATAAAGGAGACACTTAAAATTTTATGTTTCGTGTAGTAGGTTCGGTATTTGAGAACATACGATGGTCACTTTCATTTAGAATTTTTGAAAAAAAATCTCAAAGTTTAAAGACTATGTTTTCTGTACTATTATGTGATTATTTGACTGTGCATTTGATTTGTTGCATTTATAGTTGATTTTCACATACATTATGCCTATATAGAATGTGAAGATAACATAAAGATGTATCTCTTATGTTTGTAGACTTTCTAGGATAATAATGAGAATGTAATCACCAAAGTGACCTTTCAAGTCAGTATTTTGGATTGTTCTACTCACATGTTGGGGGATGTCTCTGACCTTATATTTGGTTCTTTTATCTAAAGGTATTGGCCTTACATAGGGTTTTGAGATGTTTATAAAGGAATTAGATGGAAGAAAGTCATTGCTTAAATGATCTATTCACCCAAAGGTAGTAGTGTCATGAGAATTGATAATTTGTACTCTGATCGCTGTTGTGTGGGAGTCTAATTGCATATATTATGTATTCAGCCCAAAGGTGTTTCATAATATGTGTGATCAGATTCTTGGTATAGATACTACTTTAATGCTTTAAGTATCACTGTTATCCTACATTTTTTATTGATCTTTACACTGTTTTTTCTATTTTACAATCACCTTTTCTGTAAACAACAATGCTGTCACGATTGAGACCTTAGCTAGTTTCAATTTCAAGAAGTGGAAGAAGGATGTTAAGTTTGCCCCGGAGATGGTTGAAGTCAACATAGTGATGCATATCGAGAGGCCTTCTCTACTTACTGATATCAGCTCGAAAGCTGATAAAGCAACAATGGCAATGTGGGAGCGGTCAAATAAAACGTACTATTTAACCATCAAGAGATCGATCCCAGGCCATCTGCTCAGTGGGTTAGCGGATACGATCATAGCGAAAGAGCTTATGGATAGCATTTCCCAAAGGTACAAGGTGTCTTCTCATGCGGAGCAGAGCACCTTGATCAAAGAGCTGTTCTCCATGAGGTATACAAGAGAATGAGGCATTAGAGAGTATATCAGTAGGATGGTTAACCTTTAGAGTAAACTGAAGGCATTAGATATACCTATTTCTGACACACTCATATTATATCAGGCACTAAATACTCTCCCCTGAGAGTTTGAGATATTGGTTACCTCCCACATCTCTCAAGATGAGAATTGGGACATCAATGCCTTGATTTTCCAGTGTGCTGCAGCTAAGGAGAAGATTAAGAGTTCTCCTCATATAGCCTTGTTTGCAACTACTAAACATAAGGGGAAGGCTAAACCCCCACAACCTAAAGGTAAGGGTAAGAAACCTAAACCCTCTCCACAAATTCAAACTGGACAGTCCATCATTGCTAAGGGCCCACATGAAATAAAAGATATGAGGTGCTTCTTCTGCAAGAAGAAAGGGCATAGAAAGGTCGATTGCCCGAAGTACAAGATATGGAAGGTTAAGCAAGAGCTGTCAGATAACTCCTCGGCCTATATGATTCATAAATCCAATGTAGCAATAACCACATCAAGTTCTTGGTGGTTAAATAATGGAGCTTCTAATCATGTTGCTTCCACAATGTAGGGGTTCACATCCAAGAGAAGGCCGACTAAAGGAGAGGAGAAACTGATGGTCGGTAACAATAAAGAGGTGGATATTTTATTTGTAGGAGATGTGGGTTTAAACTTCGATATAGGGTTGTATTAGTTTTACGAGACATATTTTATATACCATCTTTTAGACAGAACTTGATCTCTGTATCAATTTTGGATAAAAAGAGCTATCATTTTGTATTTGATACTTCGGTTGTAAATATTTCTATCAATACAAGACATGTCGGAACTACCTTCTTATCTTACAGATTATATAGAATGTGTCTTACTCCTAACGAAAGGTATACCTCTTTTTATATTGCTGAACTTGTTCCTTGAAAGAGAGCCTTCATAAAGGAAACATCGTACATGTTGTGGCATAAACATCTTGGCCACATTTCTAGGGAGATGGTTGAGAGAATGATAAAGGATAACATTTTCCCAACTTTGGACTTCAGTGATCTGGAAACATGTAGCGATTGTTGTAGGGGTAAGTTGACTAAGATAAAGAAAAAGGGATTAACTCGTGCTTCTGATTTATTGGACCTCATATATACAGATGTTAATGGTCCCTATACAGTCACGTTATGCAATGCTAGATATTTTCTGACATATGTAGAAGATTATTCTCGTTATAACTATGTGTTTTTTATTAAAGAGAAGTATAAAGTTATTGATAAGTTCAAGATCTTTAAGACTGAGGTTAAGAACCAATTGGAAAAATCAATAAAGATAGTCATATCTGACAGGGGAGGGGAATACTATGGCAGATATGAGGTTGCAGGATAAACATTTGTCAAGTATTTGGAATCACTTAGAATAGTGACTCAGTTCACTATGCCAAGTAGTCCTGAGCAAAATGGTGTGGTCAAAAGGCACAATTGTACCCTAAAAGACATGATGAGATCAATGTAGAGCAGGACTAGCCTACCCGAATACCTTTAGGTTGAAGCCATCAAGACGACATTGTCTATCTTGAATAGAGTCCCGAGTAAGTCAGTGCCAAAAACACCTTTTGAACTCTGGGTTGGAAGGAAGTCAAGCCTTGTACACATTTGTGTATGGGGCTGCTCTACTGAGGTAAGGTTGTATAATTTTTATGAGAGCAAATTGCAACCTCGTTCCACTCGTTGCTATTTGGTAGGTTATCCCTACCACTCTAAAAGCTACAGATTTTACTGTAGAGAAGGAGGGGTCAAAATAGTGGAATCGCAAACGGCTAAGTTTTTAGAATACGATGTCCATAATGAGGGAGGATCTTCACATCCTTCAGGAGATAGTAGGACGAATACTATGATTATTACGTATCTGCCTCTCATACAGTCAAGTCCGGTGGATGAATGTTCGAGTACCATGTCTATGCAAACATAGGGACCTATACCTATTCAGGAAGAGGTTTATGAGGTACAAGAACCTATGCAGTTGTGCAGATCCACTAGAGAAAGATGACCTGCTATCTCATCATATTACATAGTCTATTTAGATGAACAAGACTATGACATCGGACATGTTGTAGATCCAGTTACTTTTACATAAGCCATTTTTGGACCCTATACGGACATGTCGTAGGAAGCAATGAACGATGAGATCCAATCTATGAGGTATAATAAGGTATGAGAGCTTGTTGATTTAACTCAACATTGCAGGCCTGCCAGTTGCAAGTGGCTATTTAAGACCAAGAAGGACACACGAGGTCAAGTTGAGCAGTTTAAGAGGTGTTTAGTTACCAGGGGATTCACTCAGAGAGAAGGAGTTGACTTCAATGTTACCTTCTCTTCTGTGTCCTCAGAGGATGCATTTAGAGAGATTATGGCAATAGTAGCTCATTATGACATAAAGCTACATCAAATGGACGTTAAAACCACTTTCTTGAATGGTGAACTTTAAGAGGAGGTCTATATGGAGCAACCTGAAGGATTTTAGGATCATGATGCAACTGACAAGGTTTGTAAGTTGACTAAATCAATATACGGTTTGAAACAAGCTTCCAGACAATGGTACCTAAAATTTGATAAGGTTTTGACCTCATTCAGCTTTGTGGGAAGCAAAGTTGAAAGATGTTTATACTATATGGTCAGGGGGAGCAAAGTTATCTTCCTACTACTTTATGTGGATGATATCTTGCTCACGTTAAATGATTTGACCATGTTGCATGAGGTAAAGTAACTTTTGGCCAAACACTTTGACATGAAGGATTTAGGTGAAGCATCTTTTGTCCTCGATATACAAATTTATCATAATAGATCTCAACACTCATTGAGCCTCTCATAAAGAGCAGACTTTGAGCAAGTGTTATAAAGGTTTAATATGGCTAAATGTAAACCTGTTGTAGCATCTATTTCTCATGGCGAGAGATTATCTTTGGCATAGTGTCCAAAGAATGAAGTTGAGAGAGAGGCTATGATGAATGTCCCATACTCTAGTGCAGTTGGTAGCTTGATGGACACCCAGATATGTACTAGACCGGACATTGCATTTGTTGCTGGATTGTTGGGTCGATATCTGGCTAACCCAGGTGTGGATCATTAGAATGTAGTTAAACGAGTGTTGAAGTACCTAGAGAGTACCAAGGATTATACGTTGACAAACAGAAAAGTCAACGATTTAAACCTCACGGGGTATACAGCCTCTGATTTTGCTATGTGTCCGGATGATTGTAAATCCACTTCATTAACTAAAGGACTTCGCCCACTAGTATTTGTTAAACATGTATTCGGTATGGACATGTTAAGGTCCTTAGACAGCAGTAGTTAGGGATCATTGTATTTGTTCCTTAAATGTTTATACATTTTAATGTATTATGACATTATGATTATTTATTAATATAGATGATCATCTTTTTATCCTCAGTAATAACTGTTCTTGTGTATAGTCATAACACATATAAAAGTCTTAAGATTTGTGTCAATCTTAAGCATTTAAAGGTCTTTGGGCATATTTACAGATTGACCTTGAGCTCATGTCATTTAGACGCATATAATTTTATACGAATATCCTTAAAGTTGCAAATAACATAGGGGGATATAAGTTTTTAATCCCATAAAGGTTTTCTAACGCAATTTAGCATTCAGTTGGAGAACATACAAGTTTTCTCTAATGCTGTTTAGCATTTGGTGAGAGGAAACACGTTTTTTCTAATGCTATTTAGCATTCGGTGAGAGAAAAGAGGATTTCCCTAATGCAGTTTAGTATATGCGGTTTAGCATAAAGTTAGAGAAATCGAGACTTACAAGCGAAAATGATATAATTTAGATCATACAGGTATCATCCTAGTTTGCCACACTCCATTTTCTCATTCATGTAGTAAGGTATTAGATATTTGTGATTATATTGGAACTGTGTCACACATGACACATGTGCTCGATATTTTTCGGTATCGAAAACCTTACAAGATGGAATTTTGGACTTTCATTACCTTTGGATAAAATATTTTTAATTTTTAAATTTGTACCAATACAGTAGCGTGACTTAACTGAGTTTTCAAAAAAATTTTAAACTTACATGAAAACCGCAATTAATAATTGTTCAATGGGGAGAATATTGGACAAATTTGTCCTTTCCCATTATGTGGACAACTATTAATTGTAATTTTTGGCTTTTCAATAAATTATCGGTTAAGTTACATAATTTGATCCAGATAAGGGTAATAAAGTGGCCCAATAAATGATTTAAATCATTGGCTCAAAGTCCAAGAGAAAAATGGATCCCGGTTAATATGGATCAGACCCATATCGGGCTTGTGATAGGGAAGCCCGATATGGAAGTTATATACAAAGGTTAAGGTCTCCTGTAGTTGTTCATATCATTCGTAAGCATATAGATCCTCTTACCCATTAAGAGCGCTTACGTTTTTCATCACAAGCCCAATATGGAAGTTATATATAAAGGTTAAGGTCTCCTGTAGTTGTTCATATCATTCATAAGCATACAGATTCTCTGACCCAAGAGCGCTTACGTTTTGAGAAAACTGTAAAAAGGCATTAACCACATGTCGGTGATCATATTCTGTGAAGGTCTCGAGAGATTAGAGCTCGTTTTGGCAACGAAAACTACTTCGGAAGAAGAGATGGAACCAAAATTAGGTATTCCGCATTTCCTTCATTTTTAAACCTTTTAATGAATAATCTGGGACATGTAATAAGGTCTACGCTACATGTTACAACATTTACTTCAACCCCGAGCTAACATCACATCCACCTGTTTCACACTTGCATTAGAAAAGGTTCCATCCAAAGACGAAGCTTTCCTCGCATTCCCACTAGTGTATATATGGTCTTCTTGCTTATATAGATGCTCCTTATAAACTACCTAATGCAGATGGAGCAACCTATCATGCTAACAGTGAAAAAAGCGGCATTCCCCATAATCCCACCCACTTGTTCCAATTTAAGAGACTTCTTTGCAAGATCAAAACTTTAAATGAGGAATCTGACAAGTAAATTGGACCTTCTCCCTACAAACTTAATAAGGTTTCAGTTGGGCAATATAGGTTTTCAGGGGAGATGAATCAACTAGCATCCTGTACATCCCCAACTAATGCGAAAGCTTCTTCAATCACTTTGTACTTCTGACCCTGATGTTTAGCCAATCTCATTGCAAGGATAATCCCACTTTGCTCTAATCGAGCAATTACAGCATCTCGTTCAGCCCACTGTTGGATTTGTACAATCTACAAAACGAAACAAATAGTTGTTATGTGCCCGTGCTTAGGATCGAGTCCAAGGACGATTCTCAGGAAAGTTAATTTCTTTCCTCTTATTTACATTGGCTCCCTTCCTTGCAAAACCTATTTTGGGGATGAAAAAAACTGACAAAACTTGTCAAAGACAATGTCTCCAGAGATTGGGCTAAATTACTTTACTCCTAATTAGTTAATTTTTTGATAACTTCTTCCTTTCTTTATTGCATAACGTAATAGCTTTATATAGGCAAAGAAACATAAAAGTTCTACCTAAACTAGGACTCCTATTTAAGCTATTTTAGGACTCTTAGAAAGACTCCTATTTAAGTTGTTTTTATTAACATAACTATAACAGAAACTAATACTGAAATAAGAGGGAGATAATAGACTTCTACTAAAAATAAAGTACTCCTCTAATAGACTCCTAAGAAAACACTCATACTCCTTTAATAGACTCCTAATAAAACACTCATCTATATCATTAACATAAAATTCTCCTAAAATATCCTTCATATTCAAAAGTATGATGCATATAAACTAAGAATGTGAGAAATATTTTCCTCCACCACAGTTCAAATATGGTGAAGCCTTCTATGCTTTCCAATTAACAAGTTGATAAATCTAATATGCATTATTTGACGTAGACATAAGTGATCTTAACCAAGCATCTGTTGGAAATACAACAATTGAACAAAGACCATCTTAACAATGACATGAAAACCAATTGGTGATCATTTCCTCAATTAAATGTGATAGTTAAGAATATATTGGTCAACTTTCTTTTCATATACTTATTGATGCTACACTTAACTTGATATGCACCATCACGTTCAATGGTGATCATCTTTGTCTCTCTTGGCCGTATGCTTTTTGATAACTAAATCAATTAGAAGCATGATCAATTTAAGTGGATATAATGCTCACTTTTTCTATAATTTCAACACATCACGTAAAAAGAAAGTCACCAAGACAAGGCTTAAGCCTCCAATGAAAATTCATAATGGCCTGAAAAGATAAAACAACTTGAAAAGATAAAAATGGTTTAGGACTTCTCAACCTATTTGGATGTTTGTTAAAGAGGAAAAAATTGGATATTCCTTAGGCGATGAACATATTCTCTACATTTCCATTTCAGTAATTGAGATACTGGGTTTCCATGACCAAACACAAAAAGCTTTTGACGTGTAATTCACTACCTCCAGAAAAGGGAGAAACCGCATTTTCCAGGAAACCAATCAGAAGATAACCAAAATTTGAAAATAATTAAGGGTCGTAGCTCAAGACAAAATCCTCCACTTGATATATTTAACCAATAATTGGATACCCAAAATATGCCTAACCACAACAATTCAAATTCCTTCACCAACCATCATAACCAAACATAACATGTCTTAGTAAAACCCAATTCAACGAAGAAGATACAAGACAGAGAAAAGGCTCACTTACATGAAAAACCTCTAACTGGTCCTCAAGATTCTCCAAAGTAGTTATGATGGCGTTAAGACTCTTGGCCTCTTAGATTACGAATTCATTAGCATCCAACCAAAAATCCTTCACAAACACGAAGCCTGCCTGATTATTGTCGACGACGTCATCATAGAGCTTCTTCTTATCGGATTTCCTTAAGGTTTTAACGGAATTGAGAAAATGGGCTCTCAAATTCGAGTAAATTGCATCGCTGAGCTTATTGTGCAAGTCCCAGATCTTCTCCAGAACTGCCTCAACTTCCTCAGTCTCTATGTCCCACTTCATTTTTTGGGGAAAATATTAAGGGAAAATAAAAGGTCCCACTTATTACAATTTAAGAGACTTCTTTGCAAGATCAAAACTTTAAATGAGGACTTTGACAAGTAAATTGGACCTTCTACCTTCAAACTTAACAAGGTTTTCAGCTGGGCAATATAGGTTTTTAGGAGAGATGAACCGACTAGCATCCTGTACATCCCCAACTAATGTGAAAGCTTCTTCAATCACTTTATATTCTTACCCTGATGTTCAGCCAATCTCATCGCAAGGATAATCCTACTTTGCTCTAACAGAGCAATTGCAGCACCTTGTTCAGCCTGTTGTTAGATTTGGACAATTTGCAAAATGGAACAAGTCGCATAGGATTCTCCTGAAAAATCATGAAAAACTAAGAATGTGAGAAAAATCGTCCTTCACCACAGTTCAAATATGGTAGAGCCCTTTATTCTTTTCAATGAACAAGCTGATAAATCTAATTTGGATCATTTGAAGTAGATATAGTGATCTTGACCAAGCATCTGTTGGCAAATACAACAACTGAACAAAGACCATCTTGACAATGATATGAAAACCAGTTGGTGTTCATTTCCTCAATTAAATGTGATTGTTAAGGATACATTGGTCGACTTTGTTTTCTAGATACTTATTGATACAACACTTAACTTCATATGCACCATCACGTTCAATAGTGATCATCTTTGTCTCTTTGGGTAGCATGGGCCGAGAAGTTTCCATAAAAATATTTATAGTGTGAAAAACTAACCGATATATTCTCCAAAGTCTTTACGCTTACCTTCATAATTGAAAAATCCGAAAGGATATAGTATTGCAAAATTTGGTTCTGCTGCAGTTGCTTTGAATTATATCTGTGGATTGCTTAATATAAAACAACTATGTCAGCAACTGATAATTTTCCAACAAAAACAAAAACAAAAAATTAAACATGAAATAAAAAAATCAATATCCGAGATTTAATAGCGCAGTTCGGCATACCTTACTTATATCTACGGGGCCCTCACCTATCGTTAAACAACTTTCACTTGTGATACAATAGTTTTACTCAAGGCATTACAGAGCTAACTCATCCGACCCTTGATACTATCCCTCATTCTCACAACCTGTGAAAGTAATTCACACTCAATAATACCACCACCTCATGCTAACCTCAATAGAGGACTTTCTCAACAATGTTTGATAAGAAAGAGAAGAATTAAATAACTCAAGTGATTTAAACAATAAGTACATAAACAAAAGCACCTGAGATTTAAAAAAAAAACTTCCTTAAAAATGTAACTTCATCAATGAAAGAATAAGTAGTCTACCAAGAAATCTGCTGTGAATCTTCGATGCTATCACTAAAGTATCCCACGTATAGCACCAGAAAAATCACCAGAGAAGAATTAAATAACTCAAGTGATTTAAACAATAAGTACATAAACAAAAGCACTTGAGATTAAAAAAAAACTTCTTTAAAAATGTAGCTTTATCAATGAAAGAATAAATAGTCTACCAAGAAATTTGCTGTGAATCTTCGATACTATCACTAAAGTATCTCACTTATAGCACCAGAAAAATCACCAAATAAATAAACATTTCATCATTGAAACGTTACAAGCAATAGAGCTGCAAAAATCACACAACTTGTTGGGGTTTTTCCACTAAAACACAATAATTAGACAGCCCTTAAAATCATGTAACCCTAAGAGAAAACCTACCTACCAATTTAGACAGAATCACTAAAAAATCAACTACCAAAAATAGCTCAAATACTCGAAATTACAGTTATCAAATCGTCATATTCTTGTCACTTTTTTCACACAATACAGCCCGGAAAATTCAAGTAATAGGTAGAAAAAATGTAGCTTTCTAATGTGAATAATATCACCGAAAAATCCAACTACTTTACATAGATAAAACTACCTAAGTAAGCTGTCAGCTGTTAAAATTTTAAGATTTTATCACAGTTAAATCCTATCATAAGATTTTATCTTTATGCAATCTTATCATCAAAGAATCCACAAAAGTTAGAATACTATTAATGCATTCAAAACAGGGCGCTTTCTTATCCTAACATGGACAGCAAGGGCAAGAAAATACATACGACACCTATATAAAAAAGGAAGGACGCCAAAAGCTAAGCAGTATCCCTCCACCACCGCCGTCATCAAGATGGTCTCGAACAACTTAGCCGTGCTTAATGCCATGGACGATGCAGCCACTCAAAAGTACCATTTCGTAGTGTTGGGCATCACTGGAATGGGCTTTTTCGCGACGACCTACAACATTTTCTGCATAAACTCCATAACCAAGCTTCTGGGTCGCATTTACTTCTGCGACCCTCTTCTTAAACAGCCTGGTAGGCTTCCGCAATACGTGAACAACATAGTCAACGGAGCGGCACTGACCGGAACTTTCTGCGGACAGTTGTCCTTCGGTTGGCTCGGTGACAGAATTGGTCGAAAGAAGGCTTATGGAATGACCTTGATAATCATTTTCTTATCTGCCCTTTTCTCTGGTTTACCCTTTGGACCCCCTGGATCTGTTATTGCCATTCTATGTTTCTTCAGGTTTTGGTTAGGTGTTGCTCTAGGTGGCACTTATCCTCTTTGTGCCACAATCATGTCCGAGTATGCTAATAGGAAGACTCGTGGAGCTTTCTTATCAGGGCTGTTTACAATGCAAGGTTTTGGGATCATCTTCTCAGGAATGGTCCCGATGGTTCTTTCTAAAATCTTTCTTATTTATTATGATGCTAAGCCGTTTTACCAAAATCCTGCACATTCAGCACAGCCACAGGGAAACATTTTATGGAGGATTGTGTTAATGGTTGGTGCTCTTCCAGCTGCCATAACATACTGTTGGCTCAGGAAGATGCCTGAGACTGCTCGTTACACTGCTGTTATCAAACCTGATCCTAAAAATGATGCAGCAAGAAAGGCTGTTTCTGATATGAGACGTGTTCTTAAGATTCATGTCCATGAAGACCCTGATGAGGAACAGAAGATTTCGAAGTTTAAAGCTGTAAATAGCTACCCATTATGGTCAATTCGCTTCTTCGAATTCCATGGAATCCATTTGATAGGTAACACTAGAGAAAGTGTAAAATCTTCTTTCTTCTTTTTCTTTTGGGTTTGATTCAGGTTTTTTTCTGAATGATTTATTTTGCAGGAGCAATGTGCAGTTGGAGTTTACTGGACGTCGCGTTCTATTCACAAGATCTTACACAAAAGGACTTGTTTCCAGGTATGGGTTTAACCAAAAATCCTACTAAAGTTAATGCCATTGAAGAAGTTTATCAGCAGTCAAGAGCCATGTTCATAGCTGCATTCCTTGGAACATTCCCAGGTTACCTGGGCACTGTGTTTCTGATCGACAAGTTAGGACGATTAGCGATCCAACTTATGGGGTTTCTAATGATGTCTGCTTTCATGTTGCTAATGGGTGTGAAGTATGATTACATAAGGGACCAAAATCATGCTCTATTTGCAGTCCTGTATTCTCTGACTTTCTTTTTCGCTAACTTTGGACCCAATTCAACCACGTTTATCGTGGCGGCCGAGTTGTTTCCGATGAGGATGAGATGTCGGTGTCACGGGCTGAGCGCCGCAGCCGGAAAGTTGGGAGCCATGGTTGGGACGTTTGTGGTTCAAAAATACACATTGAAACAAGGTCATGACATTGACAGGACCAAGCATTCTCTAATGGTGTTGGCCTTCACGAACATGCTTGGATTTTGTTGCACTTTTTTGATGACAGAGACGAAAGGGTTGTCTTTAGAAGAGTTGTCCGGTGAAGATGGCGGTGAGAATGAGATTGAGGTGGATGTTCCATTGATGACAAACATGAGGACTCGTGGAAGCGAGAGTGAAGATTCGTAGGAGAATCGAGTGAGATCCTCTGTCTAACCGAACTTTTACTCCACTAAAACGCTTCTTCTCGTTTAAGTGGCTTGGCTTGAAGCAACAGAGGGGATTTTAAACATAGCTGTGAATTTTTAACCCCCATTTTGGTTCAAGTACTTGTGAATTAACGAAGACGTTTTTGAGTTGGGACAGAGTTAGACAGCCATCCAAAGGCGAAGCTTTCCTGGCATTCCTACTGGTGTAGGTATGGTCTTCTTGCTTATATGGATGCTCCTTATAAGCCACTTGATGGAGATGGAGCAACGCTATCATGCTAATTGTGAAAAGAGCGGCATTTCCAAGAATCCCACCCACTTTTTCCAATTTAAGAGACTTCTTCGCAAGATCAAAACTGGAAACGAGGACTCCGACAAGTAAATTGGACCTTCTCCCTTCAAACTGAACAAGGCTTGGGCAATATAGGTTTTCATGGGAAATGAACCGACTAGCATCTTGTACATCCCCAACTAATGCCAAAGCTTCTTCGATCACTTTGTACTTCTTACCCTGATGTTCAGCCAATCTCATTGCAAGGATAATCCCACTTTGCTCTAATTGAGCAATTGCAGCATCTCTTTCAGCACGCTGTTGGATTTGCAGAGTCTGCAAAACGTCGAATAAAATTCTCCTCAAGTATCCTCCATATTCAAAAGTATGATGCATATGAACAGAGAAATGTGAGAAACATCTTCCTCCACCACAGTTCAAATATGGTGGAGCCCTCTTCTTGTCAATTAACAAGCTGATAAATCTAATCTACATCATTTGAATCGAACAAGGTGATCTTAACCAAGCATCTGTTGGCAAATATAACTGCTGAAGGAAGACCATCTTGACAGTGATATGAAAACCAGTTGGTGTTCATTTCCTCAATTAAGTGTGACTGTTAAGGATACATTGGTCGACTTTTTTCTTCGGATACTTATTGATGCAACACTTAAACTTCGTATGCACCGTCACGTTCAATACTGATCATCTTTGCCTCTTTGGGCCGCATGGACCAAGAAGTTTACATAAAAATCCTTATACTGTGGAAAATTGGCGGTTCTATTCTCCCGAGTCTTTATACTTATCTTCATAGTTGAAAATCTCAAAGGATATTGTTTTGCAAAATCTGGATCTGCCACAGTTGCTTTGAATTATATTTGTAGATTGTGATATAAAACAATTGCATCAGCAATTGATAATTTTTTAGCAAAAACAAAAATAGAAAAATTAAACACGAAATAAACAAATCAATATTCAAGATTTGATAACATAGTTCAACACATCTTGCTTACATCTACGAGCCCTCATCTAGTTTAAACAACTTTTACTCGTAATACAATAGTTTTACTTAAGGCATAACAGAGTTGACTCACCTAACCCTTCACACTATCTCTCGTTCTCGTAATTTGTAAAAGTAAATCACATTCAGTGACACGACCATCACGTGATAATTTCAACATAGAGTTTTCTCAACAATGTTTGATAATAAAAAGAAGAATTAAACAATGAAAGACACCTAAGATAAGAATACAACTTCCATAAAAATGCAACTTCATCATGAAAGATTGAGAAGTCGTCTACCAAAAAATCTGTTGTGAATCTTTGATATTGTCACTAAAGCATCCCATGTACAGCACTAGAAAAATCACCAAACAAACAAACATCTCATCAACAACACGTTACAAGCAATAGAGCTGCAAGAGCCACACAACCTGTTGGAGGTTTTTCCACTAAAACACAGTAATTAGACAGCCCTGAAAATCACGCAACTCTTAGAGAAAACCTAGCTACCAATTTGGATAGAATGACTCAAAAATTAGCTACCGAAAATTGCTGAAAATACTTGAAATTACAGTTGTTAAGTCATCATGTTCTAGTCGGTTTTCCCACACAATACAGCCCAGAAATTTCAAGCAATAGGAGAGAAAAGGCAGCTGTCTAATGTTAATAATATCACTGAAAAATTCAGCTGCTTTAGATAGATAAAACTACCAAAGTAGGCTATCAAAAATAGCTCTTAAATTTCCAAGATTTTATCCCAATTAAGATTTTATCCATGTGCAATCTTATCATCAAGGAATCCACATAAGTTAGAATACTCTTTATAATAATATTTCACTAATAACTAATTATATTTGGTTACAAATAATGTCCAAAATATCATAATACATATCTTAACAATGATTTATTATTAATTAACTTTAGCACTTCGCCGACAAATGTGTGTAGAAGAAGACCTAAAGAGGTTTTGTTTTTGATAACTAAGGGTGTGCTTGTTTAGTGGATATGAAAAAAGGAGAATGAGTATAAAATGGAAGATTGAATTTGGTAAGAAACTATGATTATAGAGTCATTATTTTGATTACCTATTTTTGAGTAATACTCCATTCCTCTCCTAATCTAAAGAAATGGATATCATTGTTATATAAAGGTATGATTGTTACAATTAATTAAAATATAACTAATTAAAATCTAATTATTAATTAATTAAAATATTGTAATTAATTAATTAATTACAATATAATTAATTAAAATATTATTAATAATTAATTAACTACA
>JAOQMS010000034.1:64543-74756 GCA_027563885.1 Erythroxylum longipes | reverse complement strand
TAATATTATTAATTATTTAATAAATTTTATTATATTATATGTGCCTTATATTTAAAAATTAATTATTTATATAAAAATATATACAAACAATTAAAGAATAAATTTCATATATTTTCTATTTTTATTATTAAAAAATTTATTTTTCTATTAATTATATACAATTTTTAATTAATAATATAAAAAATTATTAATAGGATTGTAAAGCGATGTTACAGTGAGGTAAGAAAAGAATAGGCGGTGAATATGGATTGTAAAGAGGAGAGGAGAGAGAGAGAGAGAGGGAGGGAGGGAGAGAGAGAGCTATTGGGAGGTGGTATGTATAAATTTGAACTTTTTCAGATTTTATAAGATTAAGGATTGTAACTTTAATTCTAATGTGGGGTTAAGATTAGAAGAAATAATTGGTATTAAGAAAAATTATTGAGAGTATATTAGGTAGTATATATTTATTAGTTTACGTTTCATCTTGAACTTTTCGAATTTGAGGTTTCTTATTTTCACTCTTTAGAAAAGAATGGAACGTAAAATAAAACTCTCTGCTTCTATCCCATTTCGTTTTATTTTATCCTATTATAAAACCTTCAACTGAACAATAAAAATGTGTTACATTCTATTCTGTTCTATTACTAACTCTCTAATCAAACAGGTCCGAAGTTAAAGAAACTATTCTTAATCAAGTAAGGGAGAAGTTTGAAGGTATTCCAAATGCAGCACGAGGACTCAACTGTTAGCGAGTATGTTGTCTTGATTCCAATTAATGAATGAAAAAACTGAAGTGAAATGATAGAAGATGACTCATCTTGTGGAGGGAAAAGCCCCAATATCATCGTTTAACTTCTCAAGAATTCTAGCAAGTTGTTATAAGGTATAATTTGTTGCATTAGTTAGTTTGAGTGTAACATTTTTCTATACACTATTGTAAAGAGGGTATTATTAGGTAAAAGTTTCAAGGCTTACAAGTAGATTGATGGACATTACATTACGTGTAACAATTAGGCTCGGGCTCAATCCTAATTTAACGAACTAGGCACGATTTGACTACATTTCATGATCGATTTTTGGGTGCCATCTCAAGTCTGATTCGTCTTAGCCCATTATCAGTGGTTTAAGCCCATCTTCTTTACATATTTCTTGTGGGAGTTTGGGTTGAGTTTGGGCTTATCAGTGGTTCTATTGCTTCCGCATATTCTATGGTTTCAAGATAAGATTCTCTTGGAGTTTTTTTTTTTATTGAATATTTAGCAACAAATTAGGGGAATTCCAAATAATTATTAAATTGAAAATTATGAACTATATGTAAGGTGCTTTGCAAAGAAGGGGAATTACAAAATAAAAAATCAATTATTTTCTTATACTATTATTAATAAATTATCTTCAAAATTAAACACTTTAAAAATTTTTGTACATATTTTATTTTAATTATCACAGTTAAAAATTATCACGTATTGTTTGATTATTTTACACAATTTAGATTTTGTTAAATTTTATCTATTTTTTAAAGTTTTTTTGATATTACGAATAAGTAAAAATTAATAAAATATAATTAAAAGTTGTTTGATAAATATACATAATTTTATTTTAATTATAATTTTTTAGGGATAATCTTAAACTTTGCTCAATTTTGCAATCATATTTTGAATTTTAAAAATTGTCAATAAAATACCCAAAATTTTAAATTTGTTCAATTATAACCCGAATCTTACAAATTGGCAATAAAATACTCAAAATTTTTATTTTTTTTAATTATAGCCTGATGTTAGTGTTTTTGTTAAGTTTGCTCACTTAAATTATATTACACAGTCTCGACGATCTCACGCTTTAATTTCAGTTTTTCTCTTCGTTTTTAATTTATTCTCTTAACACCCTCATCTTCGATTTTTAGATTACGCAGTTGACTGATTTAATATGTTGTATTGTGAGAGTAGTTTGAGATGTTGTGAAAACAAACAGAGAAGAGAATAAATAAATAACGAAGGACTAAGGCTGACATGTATTAATAGTTAACAATGACGTCATTTCATGAATATAGATGTTCTTTTTCTTAAAAATTTTATTTTTAACAATAACATTATTTTATTAATTTTTATTTGTTGTATTAATTTTAATTAGTGTATATTAATAGTTAGAGCTTCTAACTTCAGGCTGCCACTGGATAAATTTAAATATTTTATTATTACTGCTAAAATTAAAATTTTGAGTTAAAATTATAATTACAAAATTGAAGAAAGTATTTCTTTAATAATAGGTACCGTTATCTTCATTTGGAAGACAAGGTTTACACGCGTTGTTGATTGTATTAAAGTCTACGCCGACAATCCAAATACGCGTCATTTATGTTTCGAAGCATTTCTGTTCCTTTCACTTTAAGCCTTCTCTCGTTTCACCTTTTTCTTTGTGGATTTGATATTTCATCGATCGGCGTTGTTTAGCCTCTCTCTCACTCTCTGTCTCTGTCGATCTCTCTCCGGTAAGGCTTTACGTTACTCGTGTCTTTTCAGGGGAGAGGCGGCCATTAGCGGTTCAGATTTCGGCTATCTAGGGTTTTTATTTGCTTGCGATCAGTTCTGTTTGAGATTTTCCTGCTCTTTTGCCGTTTGTTGTGTTTTCTTTTTCATTAATTTATTCTTCTGTTTGATATTAATTTGTTGATAAGAGGTTAAAAAACAAAAGATTCGATAATTCGCTGGTGTGAAGTTTTTGGGGTTTAGGGTTGGGGTTTCTGCGGAATTGATTGTGTTTGATATTGATTGAGAGGGACTTTGGTTCTTAATAACATGGCGGCAGGAAGGATCGATGTGTCAAGGAGACACGAGTCTTACAGGTACTCCAAAAGAGATTTCGAACGTCTACAAAGCAGTGGTCGTGGTGTGGGTTTGAATCAGGGGTTGGTGCATGAGAAGGAATGTTTTACCTTGTCAGGCGTGCGCAATTTGGACTATAGAAGGAGTGGGTTTAATTGTCGTGATGAGGAGCGAGAGTTGGGTGAGTTTTGGAGGGGAGATGTCGAGGATTCTTGCCCTAGGGCAAAGGATGGCGAAATATCAAGTTCTCAAGATGGGGTTCAGTTGCCTCCAGAGAAGAAGAGGAAGTTTTCTCCTATTATATGGGACATAGTGGACAAAAATGTGAGGTGCTCGACAGGAAAGAGGATTGATTCGAAGAGTAATACTCTCTTGACTCCTCAATCTTCAGGAAGCCCTTTAGATCAGGGATCAAATGTTACTTATGATGGGAGCCTCAATAAGGATCCTGTCTCTGAAATTCAGATTGGAGGAGAATCTGTAGTCATTTCATCTTCACTGGTTCTTGAAGAGGAGCATGGCACTAATGGTAAGTTACAAGGAGAAAGAGAGCATGAGACTACTGAAGTGCGGAACATATATATGTCGCGATGGGCGTCTGACGATGATTCTCCTTTATCCAATCATGAAAACATGTCTGGTAAGACTTTTACTAGGAAGAGCTCCAGCCCTGAGAGTGGGGAGTTTCTGATAGAAGAATTGGATGGACAACAACCAAGGCTATCTGTACACAGTGAAAGGGATGTTTCGGAGACTGATAATCTCATGGAAGTTGACTCAATTAATGATGACGATTTGGAAAGCGACCAAGTAGAATCTATCAGTGACTCCTTTCATGTTGGAGAGTCTGAAGATGCTACTCATAGAAGTGTGAATATGCTCGAGTGTTGTAGAAGTGTGTTCGAGTATGAAAGGCTTAATGAAATTAATGAAGGCACATATGGGAAAGTGTACAGAGCTAGAGATAAGAAGACGGGGGAAATTGTGGCATTAAAGAAAGTCAAGATGGCTTTGGGGAGAGACAGAAACTTGGAAGAATATGGCTTCCCGTTGACTGCACTTAGGGAAATTAACATTCTGTTGTCTTTTCGCCACCCTTCAATTGTCAATGTAAAAGAAGTTGTTATGGATGACCTTGATGGTGTGTTTATGGTGATGGAGTACATGGAACATGACCTCAAGGGGATGATGCAGATGATGAAACAGCCATTTAGCACAAGTGAGGTTAAATGCTTGATGCTACAACTGTTGGAAGGTATCAAACATCTTCATGATAATTGGGTTCTCCATAGGGATTTGAAAACTTCAAACCTTCTAATGAACAATCAGGGTGAATTGAAAATATGTGACTTTGGGATGTCACGCCTGTATGGGAGCCCATTGAAACCTTACACTTCTCTGGTAGTTACCATGTGGTACAGGTGAGATACGCTGCATGTACTGCTTTGTATAACTTTATATTTGTTTTTTGTATGGATGATGCATATTTTCAGCTTTTCGTGTCTTTTTAAATATCTGGATATAAACGATGCTAAGTTGATATATTTATTTGTCTATAGGGCCCCTGAACTTTTGCTTGGAGCCAAAGAATATTCAACAGCAGTTGATATGTGGTCGGTTGGTTGCATAATGGCTGAACTTTTGACAAAGGAACCTCTATTCCGAGGGAGAAATGAAATTGACCAACTTGACAAGGTAATTGAGTTATGTTGGTATCTTGACATCCATTGCCTTTTAGTTTATTGTCTCCAGAGCAGTTATATTGGAAATTTAAAACTGCAGATTGTCAGAATGCTTGGAGCACCAAATGATAAGATTTGGCCTGAGTTTTCCAAATTGCCAGGAGCGAAAGCAAAATTTGTCAAACAACCGTAAGTATCTTTGTGCTTCCTGATCTTGTTCTTTCCTTATTAGCTTGCATATGAAGGATGCTGGTCAAAGTAGTTCATTGACATAGGTGTTCGTACTCAGGTATAATATGCTGCGAAAGAAGTTTCCTGCCACTTCCTTCACTGGATCTCCAGCACTTTCTGATTCAGGCTTTGATTTATTAAACGGCCTTTTAACTTACGACCCTAAGAAGGTAGTTACTTTTTAGTGGTTTTGTGTTGAATCTTCTTGTTGTTCCAGCTTTCTTAACTTTTCTTGGTCATTATTCTTATAGATTTCATTGGTGATGCAGAGAATAACAGCAGAGGTGGCGCTAAACCATCCTTGGTTTCATGAAGTTCCTTTACCCAAATCAAAAGAGCTAATGCCCACTTTTCCCCCACTCTCTGCTAAGAAGAGGTAGCTGATTGGTTAAAAATTGAGCTCCTTACAGAAGAAGATTATGGGAACCACTCTTTGACATTTTTTGTATAGTTTTTTTTCTCCTTTGTGCAACAAATTTGAAGAATGCATAGAAGAATTGGGAGCCTAGGTTCCCGGACGAAAGAGGTCAGGGAAACAGTGCTGGAAGGCCAGAAAGAAAAATAGACAAATCTTCAAATAATTGTTTTAAAAGAAAAAGATAGCTGCATCCATCTGTGGTTGTAATGAACCATTGATGTCCTGAGATGCAGAGTCTTGAATGCCAACCTTGTATTCTTGAATCAACTTGGATTCATGTTGTGTAAATAATTTGCACCTCTTGTTTCTTTTCTCCTCCTTTTCTTGTCAAACAGCTACTCACCTGTTTCGTGATTATTGAATTTTTGTTTGCAAGAGATAATTGGTGTAACTCAAGAGGGGTAATCTGCTCAAAGTGTCCTGAGAGGTATTCAGTTTGATTGCTAACCATTGGTTATCTTTATTTATTTGTTCTTGAAACTAGTCTCTCTTTTTTGTTTTTTCCCTCCTGTTAATTTCTTTGCTCTGGCTATCCTAATGTGGTCAAATGGAGGTTGGAACTTGCATAGGTGAATTTCTGTTTCTTTTTCGTTTTCTCCTTCAAAGGTTGGAGACTTGATTCCATTTTTTTTTTCCAGCTGTAGAGTCTTTTCTTTTTATTCTTCCATTATTGCCTGTTCTGTGTTTTGACGTATTCAGATTCCTACGATCAATGAGCTCTATAAGTAAGAAACTGCAATTATTGTTACTGAACAGGATTGAAATCCTTTTTCAAATTGTGAAAGTTTGGGAAAGGAGGAGACAATTGAATGAACGAAGTGAAAGAAGAGGAGGGATGGTCTTTGTTATAAGGAATGATAAGGTTATGCATACACTTGCCATGACCCTTTGAAATATATTATTGCCATGACCCTTTGAAATATATTATTCATGTATTTCAAAAGATTATACATAGTTTTGGGGTGGAATTACTTCAAACTTAATCTGATACTCAAGATGTGCTTTGACTATGTTAACAATTCTCTTAATGGATGCACCTGCGGTGTGTTGTAGAACGTGCAAGTAAACATGATTCACCACCTCGGTGAATTTTGGCTGGGAATCGTTACGGACAGGTAATTTGTCAGGTCTCATACTCTTCTGTTGTTCAGATTATAAAAGATCTTGGGCTAGTAATTGAATTATGATTGTTGCTTCTACCACGAGTTCTTTGCATCTGGTTACGAGACTTCTTTTCTCCCTTAAGTTGAATTAGTTAAAAGTAGGTGGTCACAGATGATGTATTACTGATGTTTTTTTCGACAGTAACAATGTTTAGTTCCAATAAACGCCTCTTCTTGTGCCATTAAAACCTTTTGTCCAGCATCGAAATTCTTTAGCACACCTAATGAAGCCAAGAAAAGAGCGGGCAAAGAGCTTTCGACATTCTTGGGAATTCAAATTTGAGATAGTCATTTCTGAATTGTCTGGTAAGAATTCCAATTGTTGTTGCCATGTTAATTGATTTGAATTAGCTATAACGTGTGATGCATTTTTGTCTACAATTAAATATGGCATAATAAATTGCTACAGCTTGAATGAATTGAATCCATTATTGTGTCAATACGAATGGAAATTAATGTTGATAATTCAGTGGATGTTGTAAATCAACGGGTACCGATCCCCTAAAGGATTTGGACATGTACAAACACTAGTGGCTAGTGGATTGAGATTGAGTGAGCGGAGTGAAATGTCTAAAATGGACCCCTGCTGGGTACTAGAACAATTGGAACGACGAGCTGCACCATGGTAAAAAACGGCAATGACGATTTCACATCCATTCAAAATCTGTATATTTGCTAGGCTTTGGTCCCAGGTATATCATAACAAATTGACGTAAAGGATGAGCATTTTACGTACCCAGAGCTTCTCTCGTGTATTCACTAATTAGCTATTGGAGGGAGCAAGCCTGGCGTAGATGGACTCCAAATCGGCTAAGGGTGCCGAGCCAGCCTAAGTAGCTTGCTTCCGAGCCCCTGCATTTATGGTTCATGTGCCCAAATAATGCCAAATTTTATGCTTGAAGGATATGCTATTACCCCGACAAGCTAACCGTAGAGGTTACGTTACCTACCAGTCACAGGCGGAAAATGAAGATGAAGCAATTTGACAACTCCAAGAACAAATGCCCTAAAACGAAAGTTGGCAAATAATAAGACTCTAGAACTGAGCTCTATAGGTTGGAGGATTGCTTGTTAAATGCTTGAGAAGACAGTGGTAAACTTTTTGTACTTTTGATTTCGGTTCAGTTATAACCGCGTCATTAGATAATGCTCAAGGAAAATAACGCCCGATCATATGCACTTTATCGATTAAGTACTATAATAACATTTATACAAATATGGAACAGAGAAATCCTAAGCACTATAATAGCACATATACAATATGGAACAAAGTGACATCCTTCTCAACCCTCCACGATGTCTTATCGTAAAAAGAGAAAATTTTATTTATTTCTATTATTATTATTATTTTTTACATATTTTATATATAAACAATAAATACAATTAATATAATAAATTGTTAATCATCAAACAAATATAAAATTAAAGATAATACAAAGTCTTAAAATGTCACAATTTTATTATATAATAAAAAATAGTTGCATCAAATAGAAAGAATAATAACATTTCATGACTAAAGTATTATAACAAGAGTACGTGTTAAATAGTACAATCAATTAGAAGTGAAACTTGAAATAAAAATAATTACAATTAAAAATTTTATATTGATATTGAATATATAGAATTTAACATATGCATTAAATACAAGTGAAATTAAGAGAAGAGAAGAAATAAAAAGTTTGAAACTTCATTTAATTAGATATCCATAAATTATATTGACTTTAATTCTTATTTGGTACAAAATTTTCATCATTGAAAGGGGTCCAGGTATCATAATAATTCAAATTTATTATACCAAATGACATGTTAATATTTTCCTATCTAATATCATCTTTCAAGTTACTTTCATCTATCAAACCTAGTTTCTTAAAAACTTATTATGCTAGAACATAGATATGGTCAAGGTAAATTGGACTTACATAATTACTTGTTCTATTAAGAGTCCTAGTAATCAAATAAAATTAAATTATTAAGAAATTACAAGATATTATATTTAACTTAACAACGATATTAACGTACCCTTTTCAAAGTTTTAAGCTATATTGAATAAGAACCAAGTCGTTCAATTTTTTGTGATTCAATATACTTTTATTGAAATTGATGAATTTAAATGTGCTCCAATTTCTTTCATACCTATTGCATTTACACATTGATTTAGGAATTATAAATTTTTGTAATTATGGAATACCACTTTAAAGTTGGTAATACTACTTTCAAGTTGGTCTCATTAGGTAACTATAAAACAATAAAAGTAATTTTATAAACACAATAAAATAATGATTAATTTCTAATAAATAACAAAAATGACAGTGGGACCAAAATTTAGGATTTTCAAGTATAATTTTAGAAATCTTCACTCTGACATTAGATCTACCATATTGAGATGTGTCTCACTTATCACTTGTAAATATTTTCCTCATCTCTTTCTTTATTAGAGAAAAACAATGAAGTGATAAGGTCTCAAATCTTAAAATAGTAGGACGACACAAATTCTTATCATTGGTGAAATTCTTTCTAATCAAATTTGGGAACCATATATTTTCAAAGCAATAAAGCAACATACCTAGTCAATAACCTACCCATGTGAATTTTCAAAGCATGCAGAACTATTCACATTTATACGGTACATTTTATGAATTATAACTTTATATGTTGCTTATTGTTATTAGTTCAAAATTTGGGTCATTATAGAGGTGCAACAACAATAAATGAAATATAAGTTAACACAAATGTATTTTCTCATGCTCATTAAAAAACTTAAATTAACAATGCATTATTTCCATATTTTCACAATGTAACTAATATGATTAGTACAATATCAAATATTATATTAAGTCAACAAAGCCAAAAAGCAACAATGTAAAATTTTTTAACATATTCACCTTTTTATTATTTAATTAACAAACACTTTTGTAAGGCCAACTCTATGTATATCTATAAAAGAAAGTATAGAAATATTGATTCAAAAACATTCAAGTTGAAAAAAGTATATTAAAAAAATCTTCCATGTAAAATCTTGTAGGGGGAGAAAAGGGCTAAGAACCTATGAGAGTATTCTTCTAAAGCATGCTCTAGAAGTGCTACATTTTAAAAGTGCTCCATATCTATCCTCCATTTAAAAGGAACTTTAAGGGATTTAAGGAAACCAAATTGAATAGATTGTTGATTGCAACAAAGAGACTGTTGGTAGTTTAAGAAATATAACAGTAACAACCACTAATTTTTGGAAATTACAAAGAATTAGTTTCTTATAACTTCCGACTGTTATTTGTTCCCTTTATAAGAGAAGGATTAACGGGTGAAGAAGATTCGATTCAATGCAATCACAAAACAGAGAAAAGTAATGTTTTCTCCACCATTCTCTCTTACGTGAAGCAAACCATCAAAAGCTTAGAGTTTGAGGTGTGACTTAACGGTGACTCTAGTAGCCACCATACATCCAATGTTTGTGATACGTAGACTAGCAAACGGCAAATTGATCCACCGCTTTTGCACTAAAGTTAGTCCTTATAAATTTACATTGGTATCAGAGTCAGTATTGCGTTCACATCATACTTGAAAAATGCCAATTATTTGCGTATTTTGTTGTGTTCTTTGGTTTAACACATGAAAGTTGTTCATTTAATATGCATGATATCATCTTGACTTTATTTTGTAATTGGTTTCACAGGAACTGAAAAACTTTATTTCTTATTCTTTAAGTATATAAACAATACAAAGGAAGTTTGAAAACATCCATACTCTTCATCATTTTTACGTTGAAATAACGAAGGTGAAGAGAGAGTAAGTATACAACCTCACTTATTTTATTTTCGTACATGTAAGATCCGAAGAATAGAGATTGTTGGTCTTTTAAGTTTTAAACGTTAAAACTTACGTAGTAAAGATAGAAAATATACATACTCTTCCAGGTTTTTG
>JAOQMS010000034.1:50304-64443 GCA_027563885.1 Erythroxylum longipes | reverse complement strand
TATGGGTAATTTTGTATTATATTTAAAATAATATTATATAAATAAGTTTTATATAATTTTGTATGTAAATTTTGTTTTACATATATTAATTTTTAGTTGTAAATTTGTTTTACATTTTGTTTATTTTTGACATCTTTGTGACATGTCAAATTACAATATTTTAATTAAATTATAGAAATTCCTAATTCATTTTTTTGTATGAGATGATTATGAGCTTAGTGAAATTTTCGATCATGCTACATGAAATATGGATTTTCTGATATGTGCCTCACGTCATTTTTATATATACTTGTAGATATGGCAACTAAAATCATGATCGGTGATTTGTCCATCACTGAAAAATTAGATGGGTCCAATTATGATATGTGACAAAGGAAAATTTAGTATCTTCTAAATGAACGAGCAATAAATGAACGAGAATTGCTCGTTCATTTGACCACAATTATGACTGCGCCTTCAGTCAAAAGACGGAAAAGATATTGATACTGCTAGTGAACAATATCAAGCATCCTTAAAGGCTTATGAAGATTGGTCAAAAAAGGATCGTAAGACATCTTATACTAAGTTGTATTTCAGCATGACAATCTAATTGGAGAGTTTGAGGATTGTACCACTGTTAAGGACATGTGGGACAAACTTAAGATCACTTTTGGTCAAATATCTACTACAAGGCTTCATGCTTGCCACCTCAAGTGGATGAACTACGAGATTAATACGACTCGTACAGTGGCTGAACATTTACGAACCATGAGTGCTATGGCTCGTGATCTTAAGGCAGCTGACCGGGCTATCTCTGAAGAGGAACAAGTCTTGAATGTGATTTGGGCTCTTCTAGATCATACTGAGCACTGGAAGAATGTGAAACTTGTTTTGACACATAATGAGAATGTCAAAACTCTTGTGGAAATCACTAGGCACCTTGAAATGGAGGAGGATGGCTTAAAAGCATTTGACTCCTCCAATGTGGCTCTTGTTGTTAAAGGGAATGGACCTAAAGGCAACAATACCAATCGAGGTCAAAGAAAAGGTTCTCGCCCTTCTCAAAGGAATGGACCAAAAGGTCATATTGCCAAGAATCAAAAGGCTAAAGGCAAAGGAGAGAAAAACATGGCACTATGAAGTGCTATAATTGTTGAAAGAAAGGTCATTTTGCTCGGGATTGTCCTGAACCTAAAAAGATACCTTCCTTATCCATTTGTCCTGAATTATATGTTTGTTCTCATGCATTAGTTGCTAATTCTCTTCTGAATTGGATTGTAGATACGGGAGCAAGCAAGCACATAGTTTCAGATCGAGCTGGCTATGTGGACTTTCATCGGTATCCCGTGGGTTCACAAACTGTCGTGTCAGGAAATGGAAGTAAAGAAGATGTCCTAGGAATAGGAACATATCAGTTCAAGTTACATGAAGGAAATACTTTGTTTCTCCATGATGCTCTCTATGGATGAGGGGTGCAATGTTGCTTAGTGTCTCTTGTTTTTTTGATGAAATTAGGATTCGTTTTTAATTCTAGTCATAATGGATTAGATAATATGTATAATGGCAATGTTTCTGGCTATGCTACATTGAAAAATGATTTTCTAATTCTTGATTTGGATGCATGTTATCATAATTCTTCTTTTGTTTATGTATCGTATTTTGATCCTAATTCCGAATATGTGAAATGGCATGCAAGACTTGGTCATATTGGCCAAGATAGATTGAGTAGGCTAGCTAAAGAAGGTCTTTTTGACCGACTCACGAAGGTTAAGTTGCCTAGATGTGAGTCATGTTCAGCTGGTAAGGCAACTGCAAAACCTTTTGGTAAGGCTTTAAGAGTGTCTAAACCTTTAGAGCTTACTCACTATGATATTTGCGGGCCCATAAATGTTAAGGCACGTCATGGGGCTATCTATTTTCTCACTTTAATAGAGGACTATTCTCGCTATGGGTATGTGTACCTTTTAGCTTATCGTTATGAAGCGCTTGATGTGTTCAAACATTTTGTAACTGAAGTTGAGACACAATTGGAAAGAAGAGTTAAAACTTTTTGGACCGATCGTGGTCGAGAATATCTATCTGATATGTTCAAAGAATTTTGTGAGAAAAAGGGTATAATAAGACAACTAATGATTCCTCGAACTCCACAACAAAATGGTGTTGCGGATCGTAGGAATCGAACATTGCTTGACATGGTCAGGTCAATGATGGTACACACTAGTCTTCCAATTAGTTTTTGGAGAGATGCGTTACTCACGGGAGCTTATATTCTTAACCGTGTGCCAAGTAAAAGTGTACCTGCTACTCCATATGAGTTATGAAATGGAAGAATGCACTCTTTGGATCATTTACGCCCATGGAGTTTGGCTAGTTATGTACACAACCCGACTCATAAACATGAGAAACTTAGTCTAAGAGCAACCAAAATGGTGTTTATAAGATACCCCGAACATTCTAAAGGGTATGTCATGTTTGGTGAGCACCTGAATGGTGGCATGACGGAAGTTGATTCCCGCAATGCGGAGTTTCTTGAGGATGAGTTCCCAATCATAGGTGAAATTAAAAAGGATCTAGAGTTGTATGAGTTACAACAAGATAATCTCAGTGAGGGGGATAATTTAGTTACTCGCCAAGTCACCGAGACTTTTCCTGCCTAAGAGAACCAAATTAAGAATGAGGTTCGTTTTCAATCTCTAAACTAAGAAACTGTGAATAGTCTACATGTTCAAAATCCCATATCTCAAGGGGATAGTGGGAGTGGTTCTCAACATGATAAGCGGAGAGATTTTAAATCAAGGTAGACAAATGTAGGTCCTAGACTCCAAAGAAGTGAGTGTGGAAGAATTCCTCGACGATATTTTCAAATCGAAGGGGAAATATTCCTTTGTACTCCTTTGAAAATAGAAGAACCAACATCTTTTCAAGAAGCTATTGATTCACTTAACCACACAGATTAGACGGATGTCATGAGAGATGAAATGGAGTCCATGGTAAGAAATAAGGTTTGGGAACTAGTTGATCTTCCGCCCAAACGAAAGTCAGTTGGAAACAAGTGGGTTTTCAAGATAAAACGTCGGACGGATGGAACGATCGATAAGTTTATTCGCTTACTTCTGGCTCTGATTGCCCATTTGAACCTGAAGTTGTTTCAAATAGATGTAAAGACTGCTTTCCTCAATGATAACCTTGAGGAAGAGATTTATATGAATCAACCTATTGGTTTCGTATCAAAAGGTTAAAAAGACAAAGTGGGTCATCTTAAACGATCCATATATCGTCTCAAATAGTCTTCCAGATCGTGGTATTTCAGATTCCATGAAGCCATTACTTCTTTTGGCTTAGTCATTGTTTCAGAAGACCATTATGTGTATGTCAAGAGAACAACAAGTTGAATTATGTTTCTCACTTTGTATATTGATGACATATTATTAGCCAGAAATAATATGGAGATGATCAAAAGTAATAAAAAGTGGTTGTCCTTTATCTTTAAGATGAAGAACATGGGTGAAGCTAAGTATGTCCTAGGTGTGAAAATAACTAGAAATCGTTTCAAGAAGCTTCTTCGTTTAAGTCAAGAAGCGTATATTAATAAAATATTAGACGCATTATTCCAAACTCGTTGATACTCCAGTGTCTTACCTTAAGTCTTGATCAATGCCCTAAAACAGACGAGGCAAAAAGAAAAAATGAGCAATGTTTCCTATGCTAGTGCCGTAAGAAGCTTAATGTATGCTATGTTGTGTACACGGCCTGACATTTGCTTTACGGTTAGTTTGGTAAGTCGTTACCAAAGCAACTTAGGACCTGCTCATTGGCAAGCTGTCAAAAGGATTTTTCGCTACCTTCGTGGTACTTCAGACCTGGTCCTTTGCTATCAAGGCGGGATTTAAGGTTAAGGATATATTCGGATGCCGATTGGGTTGGTGACTTGGATGAGTCTAAATCAACCTCAGGATATATCTTCACCTTGGGAGGCAGAGTCATATCTTGGTGCAGCAAAAAGCAAGACTGCATAAAATTATCAACAATGAAAGCAGAATACGTTGCTTGTTGTTTTGCTACGCAGGAGGTAATATGGTTAAGAAGTTTTCTTCAGGATCTTAATCTTACTCTTAGAGTTATAGATCCTGCTGAAATGTTATGTGACAACACTACTGCCATACAGTTTGCTAAAGATTCGAAGTTTCATAGAAAATCCAAGCATATCAAAAGGCATTATCATTTTGTAAGAGACGTCATAAAAAATAAAGAGGTTACTATAAAGTATATACCTACTATCAAGATGGTAGATGATCCCTTAACTAAACTTATTACTTGAGATTCGTTCAAGACTTATGTGATGAGTTTAAGTTTGCGTAGTGTTTAGTTTTTCATTGAGTTGTATCTTGTTGTATAATGGACGTGTTTTTAATTGTAACGAGCTTTTTTGTAATAAAAGTTTATTTCTCAAATGTTAATTGGTATGCAATTACATGATAAGGCACATTATAATGTCACCAGGGTTCTGATTGAACTTGTCACACTAGTAATTGCCCTAATGCTTGAATAGCAGGTAGGATGAGACTTAACAATACTAATATTGGGTGTATGTAATATTGTGTTATCTTCATACTTGTGTAGTATGAATGATAAATTTCTATATTTGAATATGCCTTAGTAAGTCTAAGATACTCTGATGAGTCGGATGTGAAAGATTCAGGTTTCACAGTAAAGCCTTAAAGCCAAATCTCGAGTATCAAGATTAGCATTAGGTATGTTAATCTAGTAGCTTGGATTAGTTTTTAAGTAAAGCTAGATTCATGATTTGTATGGCATAGAAGAGTAACATGTGCAGTTTAGTGGGAGCTATGCTATGACACACATTTCATACTGCGTGTGCTATATAATGATCTTTTTGTGGAGTGACAGTTAAATCTCTTTCCCTGTCACTGTGTGATCCCATAGACTTTAATGTCTAATTGAATGAAATCTTTTGACTTAGAACTAGGATATGAAGTCAAGGCTTGGTGTTGCTACTTTAGTATGTTTTCCAAGGGCTAAGATGTATACAGTCCAACGGAGCACATTAGGAAAGTAGTTAAGCTAAGATAGATTATTATGAGTATCTAAGGAAGAATCTTTTCCTTCATCACCATATCAGCCCGGGCGATTATACTTGTTGATAATCATATGATATATCTATGAGCATAAAGGGACAGTGTATGCGTTCGGTGATGTTTTTGGATGATTTGGGGGTATCATGAATATGTAAAAGTGTTTAGTTAGACAGTGACTTAATATAACACTCTTAGTTCTTTAATGGTCGCACCCCCCATTCTCAGTATGACACGTGAAAGTTTAGAGGGAAGATGTAACTCGTGGCTTATGTGGCTGAGTGAGAGTTGTTGACAGTTTAAGAAATATAACGATAACGACCACTAGTTGTCGGAAGTTACAAAGAATTAGTTTCTTATAACTTCTGAGAGTTATTTGTTCCCTTTACAAGAGAAGGATTAAAGGGTGAAAAAGATTCGATTAAATGCAATCACAAAATAGAGAAAAGTAAGGTTTTCTCCACCATTCTCTCTCACGTGAAGCAAACCATCAAAAGCTTAGAGTTTGGGGTGTGATTTAACGATGACTCTAGTAGCCACCATACATTTGGTGTTTGTGATACGTGGACTAGCAAATGGTAAATCAGTCCACCGCTTCCGCATTAAGGTCAGTCCTTGTAAATCTACAGAGGCAAACTGTTCAAAAGGAAATAAAGTATAAACCAAAACAATTATAAGCTCAAGAAAATAAAAAGAGAGCAAATGAGCAATAATGGAGGGCACCAAATCCTCTGTGCTAAAAATGATGTTCCAATTCTGTTCTAGTCAATTTTAACCACACGTTATATAGGTCTTATCATGTTCTATTAAATCTCATCCACACATATACGTGAGATTCCCATAATAGAGAAATGACTTCTCACCTGATTTGGACCAGAGATTTGGAATAGAGTAAAAAGTAAGAATAATATGTTCTATGTAAAAGTAAAACAAAATGGAACCCTATCTAGAAACTTTAAATTAAGATAGCCATACATTAGGTTGCACCAAAAAATAGTTTCCGTTGAGCGCCCCATAGCTATGTCATAATAGATCCGAACACTTGCTCTAGATCAACTTCCAAATCATAATTGCTTGGACCGACTCATCAAGTTTCCTAAGATTTACACAAGGAAAAGCACTTATCATTCGTTGGTAGAGGAACCATACCAATTCATCCCGAACTTGGTGGTTAAACTCTACTACGATGAAGATACTGTAGGAGAGGTCCTGAGAAAAAATAACTCAACGCCAGAATAATAAAAAGCTTAACACCCCTCATTCTTAATACTTTTTCAATATGAAAAAAAGAAGAAAAGATCGTCTTATTCCATAGATCCTTTAAATTTAAAAGATGTCACAACAAAATTTTGAATTTTTATTAATATGAAATTAAACTAATTTAATTTGAGAAATGTTAAAATCTTTTACATTAAAATATAAATTAATGTAATTTATAATATTAGGCTCCAAAAATAATGTTGAAAAATTCGGAACAATGTAAATAATCAAGGTTAGGGTTTAGCTTTTAGTATGACAGAGGGACTGGTGTAGTCTAGTTTTTCTGAAAGCATATAAATTAGGTTAGGGTTTAGGGTTCAGTAACGGGAAAGGGACTTGTTCAGTTAGTTGAGTTCTCCTGAAGCATATAAAATAAGACTTGTGTAGGCTCCAAATTGTCGAAGTCAATTTCATCCTTGAAGAGGTGAACTTTAGAAGAAGCTCTAGCTGAAATGCCACGGACTACCACCCTGGAATGTCCTGGTTGCCCGCCGCTTCGAGCTCTAACTTTCGATTCACTTGGTCTAATTAAAGGTTCAGATTTGTTCTTTGTAGACTTGTATTAAAATATTTGATCTTGTGATCGATTGTTTAATAATTTTCTTATGGATATTTAACTATTTTCGTTATTCATGATAGTGGTTGAGTCTCGAGGCAATCGAGGAATTGCTCAGGTGGTTGAGAGATGGGGTAGTCCCGACTCGACCAAGTGTGTGCTTGCCGCTTCTATTGACGACCGGAAGCAAGACCCTGTAAGCCGAGTTTGCCTATTTTGGTGTATTTCTTCTTTGCTGGGTATCTTGGGTTCTGTAATATTATATGAGTGAAACGGGCATGAACTACAATTTAGTCCTGTTTGCTGGGTAGTTCGTTTTCTATTGATTTCTATTGTTGCTGCGAGTTGCTTCCTTTGCTACAGTTTGATTTTTTCTTAACTTATGCAACTTTATTTCCTGCAGTTGTTAGCAGTGGCACGAAAAAATGGCACGGTAAGCTTCTTATTTTGAGCTGAGCGTTAATGAATAAGTATTTGGTTGCTAATGTTTATTATTATGCAACTTATTGGCTAGTATTTGATATTGGTTTTCCTAATGCGATTTTCAGGTTGAAGTGGTCAATCCTCTTAATGGAGAAACTAAATTTTCAATTTCTAATGCTGGTGTTGATACTGCGGTTCAACCTGAAGATGATAATATTTTTGGTTTACATTTATTCAGAAAACATAGGCAGTCCAGGTATTGTTCTCATTGTTAGTTTTAAAATCGGAAGTTTGGGGTTATACGGTTATTAAGTATTGTTAATGCTATCAGCACTTTAATTCTCTGATCTCTCCTTGGATGATTAAATGTAGTTCATGCAATTTGCTTACATGTACTACAAAAGGAGATGCGAGTTTGTGGTCTGTCAAATTTGCCAATTCACCATCGGATAATACGAGTATTGGTGACTCTAGAACATGGAAAATTGGTAGTTCTGGCCATTTCTTGTGCTCTAAAGTGGATGGAAGTGAAACATATGCTGTGTTTGGAGGGTGAACATATTTCTCTTTTTCTTTTTCTTTTTTTACTATTTGATATAAACACCAGTGGTTTATGGCCACTGTGCAGCATAATGAATTGTTTCTTGTATTCTGATTCAGTAAAGGTATTGAAGTAAATTTATGGGACTTGGAGAAGTGTTCTAAGATTTGGACTGCAAAGCCTGTGAGTCTATCCTATTCTGACTCCTAAAGTATGTATTTAGAAAAACAATTTTTTTTCAGCAAACCCTTTCATACCTTGGATTTTAAACATTATGCAGCCTCCTAAAAACAGTCTTGGTATTTTTACCCCAACATGGTTTACATCTGTAACTTTTCTAGCTGATGATGATCATCGCAAATTTGCAGCTGGCACCAACAACCATCAGGTATCTACAATTGTTGGCATTCTTTAAACTACATTTTCCTAATAATTCTGTAATCCCACACATATATTTTTTTCCAATAGATCAACCAGTTAAATCTTAATAATCAGCCTCGTATTAACTTGAAACTTGTAAATGTAGCTATGAGTGCTTTATATTGCATTCTATTATATTTGGAAATAATGCAACAATATATTCCCATAGATGTTGATGAAAGATATTGTGTATTTTATTGCGAATAAAGAAAATATTGAAATGTGGTTTCTTTTCTGGTGGATAGTTCAATCCTTATTCACTATAGCTTTAAAATTTTGTTTATCTTGCAGATTTGATGCCCTAAGAAAAATATATTTTCGTGTCATTACTGGTCTTTTGGCATTCTATGAAAATATATTATAATCTTTGGTTTGTGGCAAGTAGGATGACTGGATGAATCATTTTAATTTGTCATGGGGAAGGATGAAGGGGAATGAGTCGAGGAATTTTATCTGATCTTATCACTATGATTCCTTATAATACCTTTATCTTCTCCCTTTTTTCTTTTTCTTTTTCTTTAATCCTTCCTGGAAATGTTTGCCAATTAGATTTCATACACTTCTGTATCTTGATATGTCTGATTTACATAACAGGTTCGCCTCTATGACATTTCTGCTCAGCGTAGACCTGTTATTTCCTTTGATTTCAGACAAACTCCTATTAAAGCAATCACTGAGGATCGAGATGGTCACACCATCTACATTGGAAATGGTTCTGGGGATATTGCTTCTGTTGACATACGAACAGGTCTTTGAACACAGAGTCGTGAATATTCTTTTAATCATATATTAATTCTGCTTTCTTGATCTCATTCCCGAGTAATTCTTCCTTTGAAATATTAACTTTGACTGCACTATTTCTAGGTAAATTGTTGGGATGCTTTTTAGGGAAGTGTTCTGGTAGCATCAGATCCATGGCCAAGCATCCAGAGTTTCCTGTGATAGCATCATGTGGTGGGTATTCCGCAAGATTTTTAATTTGGTACAACAGCAACGATCCAGTAAAAATCCCGCTAAATGCGGCTTCTGGGGAAGATTTTTAATTTGAAAATTAGAAGGCACGTGAAACTTGAAGCATGCCTGTGCAATTTTTATGCATGCTTGTGGTTGTAATCATCTTATCTTTGCATAAGGAGATAGAGTTGTATGAAAGTTTGGGAATGGTCTGTTAGCGATTTCATATTCCTTGTGCGGTAAATTTATTTGCATTAAATTTTCTTATTACATTATTTTGGGACTTAAATCTCGTATTTCTTCTCAATTCTTCACTCAGGTTTGGATAGCTATTTGCGCTTGTGGGATGTAAGGACTCGGCAACTTCTTTCAGCGGTATGTTCTTGGGCTCAATTTGTCAAAGGTTTTGTTAAATTTACTACAATATTTGTGTTGTTTTCCATATTTTCTGGTGGAAATTGCTATTTGTAGAGATTTTATTGTTGAATTAGTAAAATGGTTTAGAGATGAGAGCTGCTGCTTCCATTTCTTAAGATTTTTTTCTTTTTGATGCAGGTCTTTCTGAAGCAGCACCTAACAAGTGTTGTTTTGGATTGCAATTTTGATGGGAAAGGTTGGTTCTTTTCTATTGAAATGTTTTGAGCATTTCAGACTTGTGCATGGTTGGCATGTCTTTGATGGTGCCCATTCATTATGCTAGCAGAAGTCGCAGAAGCACAAAATGTAAAGGACGTCCAAATTGAAGACGAGACAGTTGCGTTGCCCTTAAAACGAAAGAAGACACCCAAAGAAAATGAAAGGAGCAAAAAGAAGGCAGCGAAGGACAGTGATCGGAGCAATAAATTAAGATCCAAGAAAAAGAGCAGAAGCTTAGAAAGCCAAATTGATGATGACTGCTAATTGGATTACACTTTTGAAATGGCTGGGATCTTCCTTCTCCAATATAGTTCTATAAAAAAAATACAAGGAGTTGGCCATGATCAAATTAAGGTCAGATCTCAATATCAGAGTCTTAAGCACCGCCTGATGTTTAGAGACACAGGAGTTAGGTCAGTCTTGTTCTCCTGTCGGTTTCCTGATGAGCCCTGCTTTGCTGCTGTGACGGTTTGTTTTTGTTGGGTGTTAAATATTGATGGTTAGTTCATTTATTTGTTGCCATAACTAAATACTGATGCGCATGAACAACAGAGCTTGATGTTTAAACAGAGATTGGACATGGAAGAACACGTTACCCATTTAAGCCATATTGTTATTTGCATACTTGATGATGTAGTTGTTGGGACTTGAATTGTTCCCCACCTTGGATTTTTACTTTAGGTAGCAAATGGACCATTTGATCAGTTGATGCCTACGATGCATTAACAGACGAAGTTTTGTAGTTTATAACTGTTCCACGATGTTAAGGCTAATCACGCAAATTCTCTTATAGCAGTCTCAAATTCAAACTGATTTATGTTTCGTCCTTTCAATGGTAAAAATGGATGATTAGTCATGGTCTTTGTAGATTAGATCATCTTCCAGATAAAAGGGAAATATGCGATTTCAATCTCATTCCATGATTTAACTAAGGACGTTTTATCATATCTTGAGAATTGTTCGCAATTTCTTGCACAATAAAGAAGCAAGGATTCATCAAACCACCATTTTAACAAAAAAAGCTTCAGTCAATCGTAATATACTCCAGGGTTAAAATTGCAGTACACGAGAGCAAAAATTGTTCCAAGAGTGTCTCCTGTTAAGATTAACCATAATTTCTTGAGAAATCAAAGCAAATAGTGCACTAAATGTGGTAAAGAGCCAGCATCAAATTACTGAGATGAAGCTTCCTCCTTTTTCTCTGGTGATAGGTACCTACCAAATGAACGAAATTAATTGGTTAAAAACTGTATAATTCATGTATAATGCTTATTATGGATCAAAACAGAAGGTGACAATTAAGATAAATTTAGTCTCTTATAATTTGCAGTCACCTCCACATATCAGATTAAACATATGGGGTCAAACATGAACAAGCCAACATCTCAAAGTGAGTGTGTTTCAACTGTATCAGAAGAAACAGTAAATTCTCAGGCTGGCTAGGCCCTAACTTAAAAGTGTCCTCCAAAAGGATGGAATTATTTCGATTCGAAATCTGATATGTCACATAAGCATAGGAAAACAGTGATTGAATACAAGTAAAAGAATGTAACTACTCACCCCTGACCCCTAGCCCAACGGGAGAGTTGATATAGTTGAACAGTCTCATTGGAGGCATGGCATGCCAATAGTAGATAGTTGCGAGGTTGTACCATCCATGCAAACCTCATGAACAATAATGAATAAATACACATAGCTGCAGCAAGAGTAATGAAGAAGATTCAGAATGCTTAACCATCCATTAACTAGTGAAAAGAATTGTGCTCTCATCAAACCAGAATACTTAACCTCCTGTCATATTCCCCGAAATCATTTCTGGCGGTTTCTTCATGTCTGCCAACCCCTATTCAAAGCATCAAATAAGAAGGCAGGAAGTAGGAAAAAGGTAGAATCTTGAAGTAATTGGTTAGATAAATGAAATATCAAGGAAATGATCTCAAATCATCAGAATGAAACATACAGCAGCAACAAACCCCCAGTTAGCAATAGGACCCCAGAAATGAGTTGTTTTTGGACCAATAGGACTATTCCAAAATGCTTTGAAGGATGCCATGTCTGACCACTTCTTGAATACCTTCAAATTTTGATATAAACCTGTAAGCTACTGATTATCCAAGAAGCACACACATTCTAAGAAAATAATGAGAAAACAAAGAACAGTCAAGATAAGAATAAACTAAGCTGAAATTCTCGTCCAACTAATTATCTCAAATTTTTTCTACGTGTTAATAGAAAATTCATAAGGCAGATAAATTTTAGTTTCTATACACCAATTAGCTATTAATAGGCAATCGATAACTCATTTTAGGAGTCAGAATTCGTAAGTCCTGGTGGAATCTTTCGTCCATTCCTTGCATCCATCTAGTTCTGCAGTCCACTTTTGTTCAATCTTAGTGAACGCAAATTAAGAAATAGCAAACAACACATCAGAGCATGAAGTTGCAGAAGAAACCACAAATAAATCACCTTTAGATACTCTACAAGAAAATAACAATAAAAATTCCAAATCAATCTGATAAAATTCAAATTTCTGCCACCCATTTTCCGTCAGGCACGAGCATTCAGGCAATGGACAATACATGAACTTAGATACTTCAAAGATAGGTGAAAAGTTGCAGACAATTAATTCAAACCTCAAACCGATGCCCAAATAATCTTGTAACGATACAACCATTGTAGAACAGAAACAAGAGTCAAATGGCAATCGGAAAAGCAGACGAAAGGAGAAAAGAAAACCACGGCTTGATATCCCACAGGACATATGTAATCAAATATTTTTCAAACTGTAAAACAATTCCGTTTACACCAATTTATGGATGACCGATTCATATCATAAGTCCCCTCAAAAAGAAACCCAGATTTCTCTGCCCAGATGCGACAACCCATCTACATAACACACATCAACGGTTGTTTGTGCCCATCTCTCTTGTGTAAGAGAGGATGAAGAGAGGGAGAAGAATTAGTACATCACATCGGAGGGTTACCTGAAACGGGATCGCCGGAGAGAAGATGAAGTAGCTGGTGTGTGTGTGTTTGGTAGTTTGAAGTTTCTGACTTCCCAGTGAGAAGGCGTAAACGAGTCAGGGACCGGGAAATGTAGTAAATTTATTAGATGTGATCGGGCCTAGGAAATGTCGTAATCTTATAGCCAATCACTGAAATTCTGTGGCCGATTTTTGACTAACTGATTGGTTGCTGGCACGTGCTTTCTGATGCGACCCAAAATGTTGCTCCGAACTTTTATTTGTGATTTCTTCCTTTTTTTTCTGATCTAAAATTGGTAAAATCGAATAAATTGTCAGAGGCTTTAAAATTGTGTTGTCCTGTTGTTACAAAATTCGCAAATAATTTCTTATTATTTCAATGTTTTGATATAACTAATAAAAATGTGAAGCAAATGTTAACAAGTGATAAATATGTTATCTTTTAGTATTTCATATTTAATGCTAAAGTAGAAGTTTCTAAAATTATACTTAAAAACTATAAATTTTGGTTTCAATGTCAATTTATAATTCGATTTTATAAATCTTTAGTAAAAATACTTTGTCCGGTCAATAATGGAGAGAAAGCAATAATAGGTTATTTTTATGGTATCATAAAGAGGATGAATGAAGCAATTAAGGTCAACCTAAAAATTAGGCCGTCTTTATATATGTACAATATCTTATCATGCAGTCATCAATTAGAGATGAAAAAGATAATTTTACTCTCTATTGTTTACACCTGGAGAATTTTTGAATTATAGTGCCCATTTTATACTAAGTTTGATAGATGGGCTAAATTCTTCGTTTGTTATTAAAAAAAATATCTGTCCGTGAAGTGGGAGGAAGTAGACTGGGAGGGTTGGTTGTAAGATACCCCGCCGTTGGATTTGGCGGGGTGTAAACCAACCCGTCACAGCCATTGGCGAGGTGGAACACGTGGAGCGACGTGTCCACCCCACTATGGAGGATGGCTGGATGGCCGGACGTGGCAAAGCTACGTGCCCACCTCGCCATTAAGAATGGTGGGCACCACAGGTGCAGCCTTTTCTGCACCCTACGGGTGCAAAAAGCCAGCAATAATGCTGGCTCTTAAGCCACCCCGCTATTGTGAATGGCGGGGTGGTCAGAGAGCCAGCATTATTGCTGGCTCTCCTTTGCCTTATAAGCCCGCAGAAGTACCGTTCTTCACTTCTTCTTCATCCTCTCCTTCAGAAGCAGAGCCAGCTTCGTGCTTCTTCAGTTTGTGGTATTGGTATTGCTTCCTCTTTTGTTTAGTGTTGTTCTGATTTTGCT
>JAOQMS010000034.1:13402-50204 GCA_027563885.1 Erythroxylum longipes | reverse complement strand
ATTAAAACGAATTAAAATTTATAACTAAATTCAATGCCTTAGTTTTGTCTAGGGTTGTCAATTTTTATTAGCATTAATTTTTTTTTATTTTAGGGTTAAGTTTTATTTAGGGTTTAGAACATCTATACAAATTAAATATAAAGTACAAGTTTTAATTTGTTATATGACAGCAGAGGTTCCACCCCGCCATTGTTCTGTCATTCACAATGGCACAATGGCGGGGTGGAAGAGAACCAGCATTATTATTGGCTCTCGCTGCAGCGGGGCAGAAAAGACTGCATGACGGGATGGCCACGTTTTACACCCCGTCAACGCCCATGGCGGGTTGGCTTACACGTCCGTCCACGTATTCCACCCTGCCAACGACGATGGCGAGGTGTCCTACATCCATCCAACCCAACTTTTTTTCCCCTACTTTACAGACTGAATTATTTTTTTTATCACAAACCGAGAATTTTACCGTGGACAGTATGTTGTCCACCCCTAGTTTACGGACTGAATTATTTTGTTATCACAGACCGAGAATTATACCGTGGACAGCTTGGCTTCACCCCGCCGTTCAGAATGGCGGGTGAAGCCACCGTGGTGATACCAATCCCGACATTAACCCCGGCGGATTGCCCCATTTGATTAAATGAATTTTCAAATTTTTTGTTTCTTCTTTTCTTTTAATTTCTCTCATATTTGATGGATATGTTAAATTTTGTATATGCAATATAAGCTCAAAACTTTTAATTGTAAATGTTTTTATTTCATGTTTTGCTTCTACTTGATTATATTCTTCGACGTGAACTCTTGTTGTAATACTTATAGAGTCATAGAACTTTATTTTTTATTTATTTTTAAATGTATTTATTCTTTGTTAGTTTTAACATTTTAAGTACTTTACATTATCTTTAGTTTTATATATGTATGATGATTAAATAATCTTTTTTTCTTATATTAATTATGTTATTATTTATTTGTGAAATATATGAAAAGTAATATTAATAGAAATTTCAAATTTATATTATTATAAATTTTAGAGACATAGATGATGTAAACTAAAAATTATACAAAATAATATATTCAAGGACTATTTTATAATTTAAAAATATAGGGACCCAAAAATAATTCTTGGTATTGATTGCTATCGTATTAGAACTAAATCCAATACCGGTACCATTGCGATATTCATAATATTGAATATAAGACAAAATACTAGAAAGTGCTAATTAGGATATTGCTGATAAAAACAAAAATTTAAATTATATAATTAAATAAAATTTTAAACATAATATAAACTTAAAAGAAAAATTTTCTACATTTCACGTGACATTTACACCTCAACTAGTTTATAAATTAAAGCAAATTTTTTGTTATACTAAAAGATTTCATTTTCAAGTGATAAAGATTGTTTTTCTTATTTTTATATAAATGATAATTTTAATCTTCATTTAAAATCAACAAATTAGTTTTAATTTTATTAAATTTAAATTTGAATTTGAATTTAATAAATTTTTAATACAACCAATTATAATAAATTAGTGCATTCAATCCAAACTCTATAAATTAAGATAAGTTTACTCATATTCCAACTTAAAATTTTTAAGTTAGATAAATTTTAGACTTGGACAATTTCTTTTTAGGTTAAGACTTGACCTAAATGTAAAAGTTTATTAGAAACATATCAGATCACCTGTTCTTATTATTTTGTTTCTAATCTATTTTACTGAGTATTCGTTCGTCCGGGACTCATAAAATATGGATGAATGGAAGCTGATAGAATATAAAATATGGTACGTAGGAACATATCTGAACCCATGTCTACGACAGAATGACCAGTGCTATGTTGGTGTTAGAAAAGATGTAATCACAAGAAGGGAATACCATATCCATATGACTTTTGCATGGGCGACTTGGCCTGAGTTGAGTGATTGCTTTTACAACCCAAAGTCCATTCGAGTGCCAAATGGAGAGAGCAACTAGAGAAAATGTATGTGTTCATGGTCCAGCATTCTTTGAAACTGTCTGTTTAGTTTTTACTATTCTTGGCCAAGCTTGAATGGAGTCAAAATTTTGTTTGCTATAGTTGGAAATGTTCTGCTTAATTTAAGGCAGTAGCTAAAAGAACGGTGTTCTGGTTTGACACTGATTTTCTTGTTCTGCGTTTCTATTGTACAGACAAATGGGATTATTGTCTTAACCTTGTTGAACTTGGATGTTGAACACCAAGAGCAAGTTCGAAGAATTGTTTAAAAACAACTAGCAAAGTTTGATTTTGGAGAGATCATGGCGTTTTTATCATCACCACCATCATCATCGATATGTAGAGTTTCAACAAGTCTACTTCTGGTCTATATCACAGCTGTGTCAAGATTGTTTCCTGTACAGGCTCATGGTTTGTGTTATGACCCTTTTACCTGTTAGTTTGTCATTACTTCTGTGGAACTTATAACCTCTGGATGCATTTGTTTTGATGAACAACTCAATCTTGTTGTAGTCAAAACCTTGTCAAGAGTGATAGAATTACCTTCAGAAGTGTCGGACTTTAAAGAAGATCATAACGTTAGGAGATCAGATTTTCCCAGTGGCTTCTTGCTTGGAGCTGCAACGTCAGCTTTGCAGGTATTGATTGAAATATATGAAAAGGGAAGAGCGAAGATTTATCTTTTTAAATCATTTCGTTCTATGCATGCACACACTTGCGATTTGTACATAGACTGAAGGATCGACGAAGACTGGAAGGAGAAGTCCAAGCGTCTGGGAACACTTCATCAAAAAATACCCAGGTTTGATATGGCTCTTTTCTTTAAGAATAACTGTTACAGGTTTACGAATGATTTTCTCACTGTAAATATGTGATTATTTCTGCAAACCCTTCAGATAGAGTTGTGGATAGAAGTGACTTTAAAACAGGAATTGATTCCTACAGGCGCTACAAGGTGAGTATGTCTATTCACAAGCGAATTAAACTAGCATACATCTCTTCTACATGACTGTTTGTGAATGGTATAGGAAGATATAGAGGCCTTGAAGAACATTGGAGCAGATGCTTATAGATTTTCCATCTCCTGGACAAGAATTTTTCCCAGTATGTTTCCACATTTACTACCTTAATCGTCATCTAATGTCTGAATCTTACACCAGAAAGCCAGGAGTATAGTTTACTGAAGTTCAATGCCTAGCAGTAAAATAGGTTCTCTTATATTGTTAACTGCTCAACTTTCGATTGGAAGTTTTAACTTGTAGATGGTTCGTTCAGTGGTGGAATAAATCTAGAAGGGATCGATCATTACAACAGAATTATCGATATGCTAGTCGAATATGGTAAGCTTCTGCACTTTTAAATTCTTCCCATGGACTCCCTCCATTGCTATTTATTATTTACGAGTATTATACGTTTTGACGTTTCATATAGGCATCAAACCTTTTGTAACATTATTGCACTTTGACTTGCCGCAATCCTTGGAAGAGAAATATGGTGGCTTCTTAAGTAACACAATTGTGTAAGTATAACAAGCCACTTCACTTTCCTGTCATACTGAAATTTTTTGCAGTAGGTATAAGTGACTTTCTTCTGTTCCTCTTTCAGAAATGATTTTAGGGACTACTGTGAACTTTGTTTCAGAACATTTGGAGATAGGGTCAAAAACTGGATCACAATAAATGAGCCATTAACGATTGTAGAGCCAGGATATGATTTAGGACTGACTGCACCTGGAAGGTGTTCGAAATGTTTGGCCGGTAATTCATCAACTGAACCTTACATTGTGAACCATAACATTCTTCTCTCCCATGCCACAGTTGCCAAGCTTTACAAAGAGAAGTACCAGGTTAACACTGTATATCCTAGTATGCCATTCCTTTGTGTTGCCATTGTTCTTTCCGAGGATGTTCATGGTACCTGTCATTTTGCAGGCAGATCAAGGGGGAGAAATTGGACTAACTGTTGTGGGAGAATATTATGAGCCTTATTCTGAAGCACCTGAAGACAAAGCTGCCCAACAAAGAATCCTGGATTTCAAGTTGGGATGGTTAGTCTGTTCAGTGAATGTACACTAATCCATCAAGTTGTTTCACTGCCTAGTGGAAGATCTGCCTTTTACCAGATAACCATAACTTCACCTATAATTAACAAAGGAAATCAAATGAAAAAAAATGCTTAGGGTCCACAAAAGGAACAAGGTCTACTTATTTCTTCCTTCTTTTGCTTGTTAGGTACATGGAACCCCTAGTATATGGTGATTATCCTAGGATCATGAGAAAATTGGTGAAGGAAAGGCTTCCTATGTTTTCTTGGGAAGAGAAGAAACTAGTGAAGGGATCTTTTGACTTCATTGGCATCAATTACTACACATCAAGTTATGCCAAAAGCATCCCCATGGACCCAAAAGCTTCACCAATGAGCTTTACTTGTGATATGTATGTAAACAGTACAGGTAAAACGGCGTTCATATTCACAATTTGTTATTTTTCAAGCAAACAGCAAAACACATGAACTTGTTGAAAGCTTGTTCCTGAAGTATTGTTCTTTGACAGAGACCAGAAATGGAAACTTCATTGGTCCAAAGGTAAGAAACGCGATTTGCAGCTTAATGGAACAAGCATGTGTTGGTTGTACACCTGAAAATCTTTGTCTCTAGGCTGAAGGCAGCAGCAATATATATGTTTATCCACAAGGTCTTCAAAAGGTTTTGGAGTATGTGAAGCAAAGATATCAGAACCCCAAAATCTACGTTACCGAGAATGGTTAGAACTAATTTACTTATCTTTTATTTCATGTCAGAAATCCAAGGGCCTTTGAACTTATAGCAGATTGGTAGAGGATTATCAGTAATCTCATGGTTACATTTCCTTGTAGGTGTTACTGAAAATCGTAATGACAGCAGAGGACTGGTTGAAGCACTGGACGATCAACATCGAATCAACTACATTCGTCAACACTTGTATCGGATCCAGCAAGCAATCAAGTAAATCTATGAACACAGCAAACAATTCAACTGCTGAATTTTCCCAATTATTGAGCTCTTTGGTAAATGGTTATCTGTGGCTTTTGTACAGAAATGGTGCAAATGTCCAAGGATACTTCTACTGGAGTCTTTTTGATTCCTTTGAGTGGTTAGGGGGCTACACAGTGAGATTTGGGCTCTATTACATTGATTACATGGACAATCTTAAGCGCATCCCAAAACTGTCCGCACTGTGGTTACATGATTTCATGCGAGGTGATAAACACCAAGCTTACTAACTAATCTGTTTTTCTTGTTTCAAGTTCTTTTGAATAGGCTTTTCCATAATTACATGTAAATGGACATGTACAACAACTCTTTTTTCTTTTTACCATGTTCTTGTCTGGCAAGAATCAGTTTCATGCTGTGGTACCCATTAGTGTCAGAAGGAAGATTACTAATGGATCACTCTATGCTAAGGATGATTGATCATTTTACAAATTATAAATCACTGAAAACTAAAAGATGGGATAGTCTTTGAAGACAGAATTAATTATAAAACTCGGTCCATGATCAAAAAAGAGAACGCATTTTAACTGAAGCTCTAAAGGTTATTATTTCAATGTGAATTTAGTCAAAACCTTAATAGCAAAAAGTAGTAAAGTTTGTGGTCAAAACAACAGGGGAGTAACTAAAGATAACAGAATGTATGATACATATCAGACCAAAAAAAATTACATGAAGATTGCAAGAAAAGCCTGTTTACCAATTATGAAGACTATTCTATCAGGAGAGAGCTTTCTCAACCTCAACAGTAACCTCTTTTGGAGGTTTCTCTGCATGAATATCTGCAACAACACCTTTCTTCTTGTAATAATCAATTACCTGCATTTTAGTGACCCAATAAACATCAGATTCAGAATGACTAGGTAAACTGAAGGTCCAACACTGAATTATGGGAAGAGAGTCAAGAATATAGCCTTGAGTCTAGATAATGCCCACAAAACTAAACAAAAAGCAAAGGGTAGGCAGGATCACCGGTTCAGTTTGCTTGTGGAATGCCTCCAGCCTCGACTTAAGAACCGCTGCAGTATCGTCTTTACGTTGAATCAAAGGTTCTCCAGTTACCTTCAACAAAAGAGAAATGAATATAAGTTGGTGTGGTTCCTCAAAAATGTAATGCATACAGGATCTGATTTGCTAGCCTGAAATGAAAATAGATTACATTCCTAATTATCGTTCATGAAAATAGAAAATCATGTTGCCTTACATCATCAACACCAGTGACCTTGGGAGGTGAAAATTTGGAGTGATAGGTTCTACCACTAGAAGGGTGGATCCAGCGACCAGTAATCCGTTCTTCCAAAATAGCATCATCAATTGCAAAATTGAGCACCTTATCGATTTTAACACCTTGTTTGTCGAGCATCTCATCAAGCTGCACGAAGGAGGTGGAAGTAACAAGGTTACATACACCTAGGGAAAACCCAGCATTCTAAAACTACACGAGATATAGACTCATAAATGATACTACTACATGGTCACACCTTTTGTGCCTGAACCACAGTCCTAGGAAATCCATCAAGAATGAAACCTTTCTGGCATGAGGGCTTCTTGATTGCATCATTTATAATGCCAACAACCAAGTCATCGGAAACAAGTTGTCCCTGAGGAAACCACGTGAGACAATCATCAGGAAATTAAAATAAAGGCTAGGTTACAAAGATAGTAAATAAATTTGGTTCAAAACCCAGAATGGTTTAGCATTTTAACATTGTCCATAGCCTCCTTGGCCTTGATTCCCAGAGGTGTTTTAGCAGCAACGGCAGCTCTCAGCATATCACCAGTAGCCAAGTGGCACAAACAATACTCATCCTTGATTATTGGCGACTGAGTACCCTTCCCAGATCCAGGTGGGCCTGCCAATCACACAAGTAGAACAATTACAACAATGAAAACGTTCCATAATAACTGCTCTAAATGAAAAGTTGATCACAGAATGGTACATTCAATGATGAATATCATCAGCTGTTTTTTGCATGGAATTACTTTTGACCAATAATAAGAAAAAAAGATGTCACAATTTTGGCCAGTCGTCATCAATTTAATCACAAAGCTATCAGTAATAATGCTCATACATGTTTCAAATATTCAATGTGGAAATTTTTAAATGTTTTGGTTATTATATGAGCTACAACAAAAACAACAACAAGAAGGTCCCAGTAAGAATTTCATTGAAATGCGAGATCTGAAGAAGTCTAGAAATAAGCAGCCTTATTCCTAGCTAGTAAAGAGGCTTTTTTCGATAAAACCACAAGAAAAAAGAAAATTTTTAAAACAGTTGAAAGAAAACAATAATCAAATGCATAAATAAATAACAGCATAAATAAAAAATAAAAATAAAAGAAAGTAAATAAACAAACAAAAAAGAAAGAAAACAAATAACTAAATAAGAAAAACAAACAATTAAAAAAATACAAAATAAATAAATAAAATAGCTAAAGAGTAAGTGTTGCAAACAAAAGTATTTAGGCTAAATAAAAAATACAAGAATTGAAGGAAAAGGTTCAAAAAGCATATGAAAAGAGAAGAACCTTTCCATGTAGGATCCTCTACTCGCATCCTAGTCCACCAAAGTTTTCTATTGAGGGCTAAGTCATCGATAAGCTCTAGTAGGGCCATATCATTCATTATCAACTCCCTCCAATTCTTCTTGGAACTTTATTTTTCTTTTCTTACAGCCCTTGAATACAATCTTCTCGTATCTTCTCACTAGGCGTCAAAATATCTCCTCTTAACATATTCGAACAACTTAAGTCTTGTCTCTCTTAATTTACTACCAATGTTAAACACCCTCAACTTGTCTCTAACTACTACATTTTTGATCTTATCTCTTCTTGTAAAGTTGGACATCCAATAGAGCATCCTAATCTCTGCCACCATTAGCTTATAATTATGCGCATGTTTGATGGCCCAACACTCAGCCCAATAGAGCATGGTCAACCTAATTGCTAAACCATAGAATTTACCTTTTAGCTTGAGTGATATGTTTTTGTTATTATGAGTTGGTGAGGTGAATTACTTTTGACTTTAATCTTATAAAGCTTTAATAGAATTTGAAGTTCTTGAAGAAATTATTTGATGTTTAAGAAATAATGTGTTGATGTTTAGTTTTTGATAAGGTTAAGATGAGTTGATTGTTATATAGTAAGAATTTTTCGTTCATTATGTCCCCAAAATTGAAGACTATTTGATATTTTAAACATAACTTTTGATAAGGATGTTAAGTTGAGGTAATTCAAGAAATTATATGAAAAAAAAGAGAAATGTCTATATTTCAAGAAAATAACCAAACTAATATTGAACCTGAATAGGATAATTCGGTCAAAGGAACTTGTGAGTTCATTTTATTATCACCATTATACACCATTCCATTTTTTGATCATAACTTTTAATAGGAATACAACATTGAAGTTATTCAAAAGATCGAAAATTTAAGAGAATTTTTTACAACCTTTAAGAAGACACCTAAAGCTAATATTGATTAGTTAGACCTCTATCATTGGCTAGCGAATGGTAATGTGATTTTTCATAAAATGGCATCCAATTAGTAGAACACCACGAATTTCAATTTTTAAAAACATGCAACATTGACTTTTATCTACAAATTTTATGTTTTTAGGCTAGGAAGACAGAGAAAAGCAATAAAGAGTGACAAAAATGCAAAGGAAACAATATATAGGAGGAATTACAGCACATCTTGTAGATTTTTTCAGCTCTAGCTAGTTTTCAAAAGGGCCTAGACAAATCTTTTCTTCAAGAAGAGAGTTTTACTATGCTTTTTGTACAAAACTTGGTAATATATGTCAACTAGAGCTTCTATGTTGATTATTTTATTATCCATGTGTTTCAAATACCCTATTGTGTGATGAATAACTATTTGAATCCGTTAATTGATTAAAATTAGGCTACAATCACACATATCCTACATAAGAGTCATGATGGATTTTGATTGTTGTTAAATTGATGAGTTCAGAAGACTTAAAATGTTTATTGAGTGTGAATTTACGTGATAATTGACATATTAATATTACATAGAGTGTATTTTCAGGTGTAAGAGATATCATTGATGATTTAAGTGTTATGGCAGTTGTATCTCATGGTGTCGATGTTTGTGTGTGAAAGGTGTAATACGTAATTTGTTTTATACATGTCAAGATGTGATGCAAGGCCTTTTAAGGAACATGTGTGTGCTTGTATTGATGTGTAAAGAGTAATAGTTGGTCGAGAAAATTATTAGTCGGCATCAGATTAGGGAAAGTACCAATATGTTGCCCAAGGTGAATGATCAATGTCTAGATTCGGATGTTTACGGGTGAATTGACCGAAAAGAATTAACAGACGCCTATCCTAGGCAAGTATATGCATTGTATATGTTAGTTCTGAATTATTATGTAATGTATTTAATATGAGTATTTTTATATATTGTTTTTTAGTACTTGTATCATTACTATTCTTAACAACTAATATATATTCATTGGATGACATATAGGCACACTTGTAAATATTTTTGATATATATAATAAAAGGCGTATAATTTTATAGTTTCTTTAATATCACTTTTACTTGCTCGGTATATACAATTTGATATTGCCTATTTTTCAAGAATTAGAGTGTACGAAAGGAATGTGGGAACTTAGGTGAGTTTTGAACATAATTTCGTAGAGTTGCATCCAAAAAGAGTTACTAGATAGAGAGAGGACCATATCCATCAAGTTATCTCGATTAAATTTTGTGAGTTAACCAATCAAGTTTTATGATTTTAGAAGATTGTCATCAAGTAAGGAGCAACATGTAGGCAGAACATAAATTGACTGCTAGCTTTTCATTAATCACAATTTCTTAGACAAGCAAATGAGGGAGTAAAATCCTGCTTCTTAGTCATTGGATTTCATAGGCTTCTTATCCCAAATGCTCAAATTGGCTTCAAGGACTTCCCACCAAAAATATAAGCTATCCAATTCTAGACTGTGTCAACCCGTAAACACCCAACAAACAAAAAAAATCCCAGAAGTTAAAGAAATAAAATGGAGCTTGTATTCAAATCACCAACAGTGTAAAACCCCACAAAACAAAAACTTACACCCAAGTAAAGCACAAGCAAAACGAAGAACCCCTGTCCTATGTATCCCTTTTTCCCTAAAAATCAGCAAAAACAAAAGAACCAACTGAAAAAACAATGCCACAAGAATTCCAAACAAGACCAAAATGAGTTTCCGGATCTGAATCTATCCAATTAGCTCTCGTAAAGCCCAAAGCTCAAAACTTTACACTTGAAAACCGTGCATTCAAGCGACTACAAAGAGTAAGAGAGAGCACAGAGTAATTACCGATGACTACAAGGCGTTTGTCGGGCTTGGTGGAGCACTTCATGCGACGAAGTAGCTCAGTCATGAGATCCACGGAAGGCACATCCTCCAAGTTGACCGCTGAATTGGTAGCCATCGCCTAGACTCCTTTTCCAGTGAAAGCAAAGAGAGAGAGGGGTGAAGTTTTGAGTAAAGATAGATTCTTTGCTTTGCTCGGACCTTCCAGCGTTGAGTTACGACTTCATATCAAAGCAAAGTCCTCACCAAAAACCAGATTATAAAATGACCGTCTTACCCTTTTAGATCAAAGCAAGATCTTCGCACTTGGACTTACCAGACTGTTCCATTAGCTAATTGTGATTCACTGAGCCAAAACGAGGAATTATAAATTGTGGGTTGAATTGAAGATTATGAATTGTTTATAATATTTGTTGACTATGATAGTGAAATGTTTCAAGGAATCATTACTAATTTGGGGGAATTATAGTTCTAAGCTTTTCAAGACGCCACCCTTGATGGCTGCAACTGGATCCAACAACTATAACCACCAACCAAACCATTTTAACCACGACCAACGTCCATTTTCATGCTACTGAAATTTTGGTAGACGCCAATTGTTACAGCTACCAATGGCGGGTCGCATGGATTCTAGCTTGCGAAGAAAATTTCTAGCTCAAAATCACAATGAAAATTCCAGATCATTACAAAATGAAATGAAAGAAAACTAAAGCTAGGATAAGAAGTTCAAAACTTTGGATGTTCTAGCACAAGCAATCTATCACTGTTCTGATAGATAAAAGGATGAGACTGCTTCTGCAATATTGTATTCAGGAAACACTGACATTTAACTCCAGATTCGTGCATTGGCACATAACATGAAGGCATCAACTCACTCATCGTCTTGGGTTTTTGACTTCTTTTTCTTTTTTCCTTCCCCTACAGCTGGTAAATCTTGGCTATCCTTGTCTTTACTCTTTTTCTTTTTCTTCTTGCCACCTCCATCCTGTTCAAAGTCGATCCCATTTACACCATTTGAGTTCTCAATAGTCTGTTCCTGCTCCAATTTTCTCTTCTCTTTCTTCTTCTTTTTCTTCTCCGACTTGGAATCCTCTGAAACAATCCCGTTTTTGGCAGCAGTTGCTTTGTCCTCATGCATAGGCTCAGCATCCTCGGCAGCCTCTGATTTCGATTTCTTTTTCTTCCTTTTCTTTTCTGAAGGTACAGTTGGTACCTCTTCTGTATCCATATCATCACCTGCATTCATCATCAGGAAAACATTAAATAAAACAATGAAATATCAAATAAAAGATAGTCTACAATGGTGCACCAGTAAAACAACACATATCATTTCATCTAACTTCACACCTTTGTGTTGGGCACTTTCAATTGCAGCTTTCATCACATCGATGTTCTTTCGAGGTGCAACTCCCTTGTCATAGAAATCGAGTCGCTCCTCAACTTGCTCCCTCAGTTTCTCCCCAAAAACAGTAGTCCCACTCTCTGAAATATACTTAAAAGCACAAAATTACATTCAACGAAAAGACAGTGAGCTTAGTAAGAATAATAACTAACTCATTAGATATTTTACCCGCAAAACAGTCAATACGAGATGCAATGGAGCATTTATTTGCCAAATAACGAGCCATGCGTCCCTTGTTTCGAGCAGATGCTCGACCAATAAAAGATGAATGGAAAATCAAACCATATTTCGGTGTGTTTCCACGAGTTTTCAATGCCCTGAAGACAATACCAAGCACATCATTCTTGGAACTTAAAACGAAAAATCCTTCAGAGAAAATCAGCATGTAGTAAAACTCATGACCTCTTAACTGGATGAGTCGAGTTGGTTCATGAACAACCAATTCACTCAAGTAAGAAACTATATTTCAAACACAAAAAATAAATAGAGATATGAACCAATGATCAAAAATCCAGAATACAAATTATGAGAAAATGGATGTCAAGCAAGCACCTGAAGAGGGCCTTTTCAGCACCTAGGATTTGAAGAGTAGAAGAAGGGCACTTGGCCAGATTTGTGAGACTGCCAGCATGAGATATTAAACGAGCCCCAACAATTTCACCAATTAAGGAGGCCAAATTAGGTGCAATGTCATTCATTTTAGAAATCAAATATTCATGCACCTTCTTCCTAAATTCTGCAAGGTCCATCACCCTCTTAGCAAACTGTTGCACATTAATTAAATCAACTGGGGATAGATCCTGCCCTGCAAGATATGGAAAGACAAGGTGAATATAAATATAATACTGCAGTTAGCATTAAGAACACCATTCAAGAATTCTACCCATCGAAGCTTTAGCAGCTTCCACAACCTCCTTTGCCTTATCTTCATCTCCTAGTATTTCTGTTAACTCGGGGATTTTTTCCTCAGTTAATTTTGACTTGTCCTCAATAAATTTTGCAACTTTTGCATAGAGGTAGTTGTCATTAACAATCTTCACAAGCTCAGGGAAATGCCAAGAGTACCATTCTCTACAGAAAGAAACAATATGGATTCAAGATTTACATGTATTAACATCACAATAATATCCTATCAATATTATAAAGAGTATACCTGACTCTCATTGAGAATGAGTTAACATCCTTATCAAGAGTATCAAGAAGGAAAATTGCTTGAATAACCATGTTGTCAACTCGGTTTACATTGAACTTGACCTTTGCCCTGCTGTAGCTGTGCCCCAGACCAAGTTGTGCTTTCTCCAGGTCACCAGGCTATAGTGTCAGAACACAGGGTAAAACAGATAAGGAAACAAATGGTAGGAAAACTGTCAAATAGGAAATAAATCCCTCCAACAAGAGGAGAGCACACAATGAAGGAGATTGTACTACACCAGAATAAAAATCAAGAATTACAAACCTTTAGGTCCTTTATGAAGTGCGGAAAATGCAGCCGTACACCACGAAGAAGCTCAAGAACAAATTCATTACTTTGGCAAGGGATTTTAGTCTCTTCAAAGATGTGAGACCCGAGTTTAGGCTCAGCCACTCCTAGACTGAACTTTGGCTTCTTACCTTCCTTGACTTTTGGAAGATTAAGCTCCAAAAAGTTTCTCAACTCATCAGTCATAATGCCTGCAGACAAAAGAAATAGAAGCTCAAGTACTACACTAATTAACTTGCTGTTAACCGGTTTCCTATCTTAGCCATAACACCTGCACACAAGCAAAAACATGTTTGCTTAAAAAAGCTTAAAAAGTCCATTGCAAACAGCAGATACTCCCACAGAAAAGCTCTCTGTTTCTCCATCACCTCATTTCGTCATTGAAATATCAAAAAGGTACATTTCATACTTCCAATACCCCCCCAGCGTACACCCAACAAACAGCTACATTAAAACGCAAGAAAAGCAAACTCTGCCAACTTCCCATAATTGCTTATCAAACTAAATTAACTCAGCAAAATGCATCGAAACCAAACATATCCCAGTATCTGAGAAAATAGAAAGGAGAGATCTACAATTTACAGATGCCAAAATAACATAAGAAAGTTGCTTTGCTATTCACCTTCAGAAATAGAGTTACACTGAGAAAGAGCATCAACAGCAGACTCAAAAGGTTGAAAAGCTGCGAGTTGCACGACCTTGCCGAACCGATTCAAATCCGAAATGGAGCTCCGAACAGCCTCAGTATTTTGCCCAATTTCATCGAGACCGTGAGCCAACAACAAGCTGTAGCCAGATGCTGCCTCGTATAACAAGTACAGCGCCATTATTGAAGAGGGCTGAAAACCAGAAAGTTAGAAACTTTGTTGCAATGGGAGTCAACTTCTAAATGAATCTATTCTCACTTCTCCATAATCGGCCGAACGAGTATAACAACGAGTCGAGCCGTGGAAGGGCTTTGGGATTAGGGTTTATAGTTGATGATTTTAAGAAACTAGGGTTCAGCGGCACTTGGTGACCAATAGGTCTGGGTCAAGTAGAGACCCGATCCGTTCCGGAATGCTTTGTCCCACACACCATCCTAATTATGAGTATCGGGAATTAAATTAATATGCAACCATTATTTCTTGAATTGAATATTTTATATAAATATATTACTTATTCTCTAAAATTTTTATGAAAATTTTAATAAATGCATAACATTTTATAATTTTATAATTTATAAATTAGGTAAAAGACATAAGATCCCTTAACTTAAAAAAAACTCCAATTTTTAAAATTTTCGATAAAACGTCTCTTAATTTTTAATTTTTTGAAAAACTTTTCTCTTTAATTTTAATTAAAAATTAACAATAAAACAAGTGTGACATTAATATGACGTGTGGACCAATCAAATATTAAAGACATAACAACCCAATCTAACTCACAAACTAATTATAATTCACTATAGTTATCTTAAATTATTAGTTTAAGATAGGTTCAATTGGTTCTAGTTAGGTTTATCAGTTAAACTAAATTGTTATCTTTGGAATATATAATTGGTTCATGTGTAATATTTATATATCAAGTATGTTTGGCTAGTATTTTTTTAATGGAAGTGTAAAAGAATGGGGTTTTTTGGTAAATTAAAAATTATAAATACTTTTTTGAAAATTTTAAAGATTGCGGAGTTTTTAAGTTATTTAATTCCCATAAGAATCTTATGTCTTTTAATCTTATAAATTTAACAATTAAGACTAATATAAAAAAAAAAGCTCCATGCACTTGCATTTGCCCATCCCTTTCATGGCTTGCATCCTCGACCGCATTTAAGCTCAACTTCCCATCCCTCCCTAACACTCCTAGATTTTACACCTTTATTTTATACTATTTTATGTTATTTATACAGTATATTTGGGTTAAATTAATGTATTTTCTTATTTGTTATTCAAGTTATTTAATTTTATATTTTATTTTTAAAAGGGTCTAAATTGTACTAAACATTTTCTTTTTCAAATTACTTTTTTTAGGTGTTGTTGTTGTTTGTCCTTGCCTTCGCTTTATGTTATTAGGGTATGTTTTACTCTTCTTTAATAAAATATTATATCAATTTTTACTTTATTTGTTTGGTGCTTTGATATTTTGAGATTAAGTTTTGGTATGTTATTTTTTTCTTCTGCTATTGCAAATCCTTAAGCACTTTCAACTTATGCATAAGAATTTTAAGATTGTTTCACCAGATAAGTCATTTTCTTCTCATATATTTGGGTGATATTTGCAACTACTTTATAATATTTAGAATTTTTTAACTGGCGTCACTGCTAATAGATAAAATAAATTTTCATTTTGTCAATTGACGCTAGAAAATATGACAGGAAACTTATCAATGCTCGGTAAGAATAGAAGAGAGAAGCTAATTTAAATACAATTAAAAGAGTACAAAATTTAAATTATTGTTATGATTTGATATCATATTTATAGTTTGATAATTATTTGATAATTTAATTATATTTTGTTAAAATAAATTATAAACGGTTAGTTCCATTGACTTTTTAAATAGTGTCATGAGAGACTTTGGTAAATTGAAATAATATAAACTTATCAAACATGTTGTATATATGATATTTTAGTATCAAAATTATTAGTTTCATTTGAACTTAAAATTTATATTCATTTTAATAACTAGTTTGTGTCAATTTTCATTATATATTAAAATTTACCAACATAATATAAAATTATTTTAAACTTGATTATCATTAACAACTTCAATTTATTTGCAAGATATAATTATGTAATATAAAATTAAACAGGACACATATCAAATAAGATTATTATATAATTATACAATCAAAAACAACAATTACATATTAATAATTTTATCTGATTATATTAATTTATGCCTTTATTTTTCTTTATTTTTTGCAAGATCTTCTCAGCATATATAGTTGTTGGTTGTTTTTCTCTTCGTTCTAGCTTTTTCTGCTTTCAAAGATGGATATAAATGCCAAGAGGCATAAAAAGTATGTTGAAATGCCAGAAAACAAAAAACATAAGCTCCTATAACGACGTTGTTTGTCTTTTTTTATCATAGAATTAAGAGGTGTAGAACTAATCTGTCTAAGATGACAAATGATTTTGATAGTCCTGAGTTGTCTATAGGAGAATGTAAATATGGATGGCAATTTTTGGCCCATGGGCCTAAATTTAGTTATTTTCAATGAGCCGGCCCATGGGCCAAGCCCAGGCCCAGATAAACTCAAGGTCTAATTATTCTAAGCAAAACAACCTCGTTTTACTTAAAAGAGTTGCGTCTCAGGTAAGTTTGGATCTGAGCAACTTAAACTCTGATCTAATTAAAAAAATAAATTATTCTATTTTTTAATTTTACAAAAATTATTTAAAAAAATTTGGCAGGCGCTAGCCCATGGGCCAGCCCATTGCCATCCCTAAACGTAAATGTCAACCAGTTGGTGATCAGCCTGTTTATTCTACCATTGATAGCATAACTATAAATAGTCAACATTTTGTTCATTTATCCAGTAGTCAACTAGCACAAAATCTACCTATTGATTTTAGTATACATCATGTCAGTGCGAATCACTCCTCTCTCCGGCTTGGGAAAGTTGTTGGTAGAGAATCAGCAGTTGAAGTGTCTAATAATATGTATTATAATTTAGATTGTCCAAATGTATTTTTCCTCTTTTGTTGTACCCACCTCAATAACACTTGTCGAGGACCAAGATATAAATCTTCTTAGTTGTATTCTTTGCAATTTTGTATTATTGTTGCTGTTCAAAGTGATTAGCCCTTTTATAAATCTTTTTAGGGATAAACCATCATTGTTCTTTGTCAAAATTAGCATGACTAAAGAAATTTCCTACTGAGCCTCTATAGCTTCCTCTTGTTCTTAACTATGAACATTATGATGTCAAAAGATTTTATTTAGAGCCCTCATCATTTTGTTGTTTTTTAAGAGAAATTTCCATAAATGCGATATGCTCCTTATATGCGATATGTTCTAAGACGATTATTTATTGGCATTGATGAAGAGTCTGAGAATTTTAGGAAGAATGTTCATATATATAATAATAATGAGCTGCAAAAAATGCTTTTGTTTAACAATAACTACACATGGAGTTACATTTACCCTTAATTCTTGTAAGGAGAAACATTCAGCTGAACCCAGACATTTCTTTTTCCCTTTCTTTTTCAATTTTCTATATTTGAAACAAAATAATGGACAAGCCCTTCATGTCATGAATAGTTAAGTTCTTTTTTTGTCCTCTTCAAAACATATCCTAATGTGATTTTAACACATACCTAGGGTACTTGTATGCTAACTTAAGTTTAAGATCATTCGTATCTATTACAAATACAATTTTCTGATATTCTTTATTTATTTGTTGTACATTTTCTCATTCATTTTCCTTTGCAACTGTTGACGCCGGTATGATGTTGATTTAACTGTTAGAACAGAAACTGTCACAGTTTCCATTTTTTTTGAACTTGTTGAAAACCTCTTAAATTTTAGTGCAGTTGAAGCTATGCAATATTACAACAAGGTTATATCTTTTATACTTATTACAAATACAAATACATTTGATTCTTTTTTATTACATTTCTATTATATGACTATTGACATACATTTTTGCCTTTTGGTAATAAGAGTATTGAACTTCCTCTCGATGTGTCCATGTTGAATTGAAGACAAAAATTTTTGTGGTTCATATCAAACTTGTTCACATGCAATCACCGGATGGAAGATTACGCTTCATTGTTATCTATTACCACCAAACTGATGATATTGAATTAGTGGAAGACTTAACTTCAAGCGACAAAGGCAATAATAACAATGCTAAAATGACACCTACAACTGTTTAAAGTACTTATCATTATTTATTCAAACAGTTTTCATATTTATATTCATCAAATTGTTTCTATTCCCTTCCTTTGCTAATATATGTTGGATTTTTATATTTTCAGAAGGTGCTCTTGTTTCTTCTTTGAGAGTTAGATTGTGTCTTGACAAAATATTCGAAGAAACTGAACCAGAACTAGCGCTGACCTCAGATGTTTCTGCTGATGACCACAACAAAAAGCCTAAATTATCATGAACTTTTCAAATATTTAAGACAACTTAAGGATGTAAGTTTTATTAAGGATTAACTAGCGCTGCCACTTCATACGGTAGACTACAAACTTGTTCTTATCTTACTAAATTCCTGTTACAAAATTCTGTCCTGCATCATACATTTCCAATTTTCCTCTAAATTCTATCTTTACCAATATTCACTTACACATCTTAACCATTCAAAACAAAACCCATATATACATACTCTTTAATTCCCAAAAATAACTGTGCATTATATCTTTTCAAATTTCCACTGCGTATTTACGTAGTGACCACCTGCTGGTTATCTATAGTGGATGATGTTACCCTCATTTTCTCTTAAGTTCATCATTCTTCCTTTTTATTGTCCATTAATAGTAGTTAAGATATTTTCTAAAATGCCAAACAATGTCCTTTTCGTTTTTTTTTAGGATTTCCTTTTAATATGAGGAGAACTTGTAACTTGATCTTCTTTCTCATTAAAAGAAGAAACTTCATCAACCTCCATTTTATGTTATGTGTCTTCATTATTTAACAGAGATTTAGTTGATGAATGTGTTTGAAAATTAGTTGTCGTAAATATCTTCAAAAATATAACATATTTATAAATTCCTTACGTCTTCCTTTATTAAATATGCAAGTTAATTTATGTACCTATTATATATATATATATATAAAAGTTAAGGCAATACTTTTAATATATTATAACAACTTTCATCTATAAAATTAATTTCATTAGTCAATGAGTCGTAATTGTTTCTATTTTCTTTGAGTAAATTCTTGAAATCTTTCAATCCACCCTCAATCTATTTGACTTTTTCTTCAACAGGACATCAATATACTCTTTACTAAAAATTTTTGAAGACTTATCATAATATTCTTCAAGCAAAATTTAGAAAAGGCTATAGTTAGTCAAATTTTCTTTTTCATTTTTTCAACCATTAATGATATTAAATACAAGTCTCTTGTACCATTCCATATCATATCCTTTTCATTTATTTTTTACTTAAACATTTGAATAATTTGTATCATTTAAATGCAAGTTACAAGAGTAAAAAAATTGTCTCGTACAATATTTATAAAAAAGATGATAACAAAAATGTTAATCATAAAATTTTAATTTTATATAAGTTTAATTTCTCAATCACAAAACTCTTGGAAAATACTTAGATACCAATAATTAAGAGTGTATTTCACATAATAATATTGAGCCTGTATCTATAATATTTCAAAATTAAGTATAACAAACCAATTATATTTGTTAGCTTTCAAATATATTATCATGCTAGTTACTAACTTAACATGCTTATAAGTGATTAATTTGCAACACAACATATCAAAGTCTCCAATTAATTGATTTTTTACAAGAGACAAACCATTCAAGTGCAAAGAAGTTTTTCTTCGTGTTATAGTCCTCGTCAATAGTGCCATAATGATGACGCAATATTAACTTAGATGCATTTTATCACCATCTCCACACAAAATAAGATAATATTAACGTACTTGCATAGACAAACATTGGCATGAGTTAAAGCCTATCTCTCTTTCACACATGTAAATGCTCACACAAAAATATAAGTATGGTCTCCAGATGGCACATGAGAGAGAGAGTGAATTGTTCATTCACTTTTTGCCTATTTAGAAACTAATGAATGGATTGGCTATTTTAATAAATGAATTTGACAAATTCATGTGTGATAGTTATAAAGCAATCACAATAATAAATAAAAGAGATTAGAGAAAGAAACATAAAACTTATTTATAGTGATTTGGTTAAACAACATTAATAAACACCAACTCCCTAAGCTCCATATGAGAATTCACAATCTTCTTCCTTCAATGGGTGAAGAATAACCCTCCACACAATATCTTTTTTACTATGGGTTAAGAGCAACCCTCACAATCATCTTGCTTTTCCATGGGTGAAAATATAACTATGTACAAATCTTACCCAATGTAAAGACTAATTACGTTTATCCCAGTCAAATTTTCCAGTTACAGCAAGTATATAACTCAAAAACTCATTCCTTTGTTTACTCTAATATATAGTAGCTCAATATGCATTATATAATGCACACTTACATTATCTAGCCTCTTAAGACTCTTAGAAACTCTCTAATATGCCAAAAAAATCTTTCCATAACTCATATGTAGTCTATTTCTTCTTAAAACAAACTAAAAAGGTTGTTGTAAACAAAAATTAGCCATTATAATAATTAATAATAATGACATTAGTCAATCAATGTCCCATATATACTCAAGATACATAATTTTCACTTTTTTTATACATTAACCTATATATTGTCAATGTGTCCAAAAATAGTACATTAGTGGACCACATTTATATAATGGTTAACCAATACATTTAAAAATAGTTTTCTAATGAATTTTTAACTTTTGTTAATATCAAATTGCATTCTTTTGACTAAAATTTTGATCCAAAATCATTCAGGAGTTCTCCTAATTTTATTTTAAAGACAAATATATTTTCTTTAAAGATCAAAATAAAATTCCTCTCGATTATAAAAAGTTTTATGCATTATGTCCTACACGCAAATGATCATGCAATAATTGAGCCTATAATTTATTTAAGTGATTAAATTAAGGTTACAAAACAAATTGTAACGATTTGATTGAGTCTTGATATGTTTAATTCCTCTTTGTTATTGGTTTTACTTGAATTGCACATATGATTTACTTTGCTCATTTTCTTTAATTATTGGCTGTTCAATTGATTTATTTACTTATTTTTCCCTTCTATTGAACTTCAATATTCATATTGTTATTCCCTAATAGCACCCAAGAGAAATGCAAATTGGGTGAAATCAAGATTTTGCCTTATGCTTAATACTTTTATGAAAAGGGCCATGAATTATCACAATAGCAAATATAAAATGAAAACAAATCAACTAAATTATAAAATAAAGTGTACGGGAAGAGAAGTGCAAACCAACTTATAGTGGTTCAACAAACAATTCCTACTTATGTCCACTACTAAGAGTGATATGGATTTCCAATGTATATCTTATTTTAACTCGAATAATACCCTTTTTACAATCCTTTTTTTTTTGTAAAGAGCAACCTCCTTTTCAATCTTTCTTTAAGATAAAAGGAACCCCAAATCACTTTTGATAATCCCAATACAATAATCTCAAAGCCATCAACCAACTTATAGCTCAAAAATTGCTTACTTTTATGCAATAATAATAACAAAAGTCTCACTCACTCAAAATGAGATAATGAATGCCCGAATGGTTGAAAAATACTTAGAAATATGTGTATAGAACACTCAAAAGCTTCTTGATGCTAAAAATAATGAGAAAACCCTAATTTATAGAATCTTGTAACCTAAAATAACCGTTGGGCAAAAATTAGCCATTATAATGGCTATATTCGATGTACTAGTTAATCAGTGCCGTATACTAGTCGACCAATATGCATTAAAGGCTCCAGATTCACTAGTCGTTGGAATATTTATCGACCAATACATCAACCAATGTTGCCATAAACCCCCCTCGATACATCAAATTTAACAACTTCAACCTATATTGATTAACCACTAACAAATAAAGGTTGACTAATCACACAAAAATCATGATTTTAACAATTTCAAAAGCTCAAAACTAATTTATTTAATCTAAATATGATTTAAAAATTTCCTAAAATTTCCCATAATGTTTATTTGAAAGATTAACAGGATTTTACATTAAAATCAAAAGCTTCAATACATCTTGATGAATATAAGGACTTATGCAATGCAAAAAAATATTTATGCATGGTGAGCCTCTTAGATTATCAAAGATGATCAAAATAAGCTTATAATAATTAATACATGAAATAATCTTTATATGTATTGATCTATTACTTGACTTGATCATGATCTTGAAGATTACAAAACATCATTTTATTCTTATATTCCTTCTCATAAACAATACTAAAAGAACTCGTTAGTAGTATTTATATATATTTTTTTCTCATTGAAACTTTTATTAGAACCTCCATTAGTTCAACACACTTGTTGGTTGATTCCATTATAATAGAGCTATTAATATCATCAAAAGTAAATTCATTAATAGCAGTATATTTGGTTATCTTCAAAACCATAGAGTTAAGACTTCATTTAGTCAACAATAAGATTTAATAATTGAAGAACAAAAAATGGAAATATCCAATATGAGCACAAACAAACAAACAGTTACTATAAGGAGTTGTCAAATAGGTAATGAAGTTCTTATCTTTCACACCAAGTTATGCATGTGCTTATAGCTTATAATTAATATAATCTAAGAGACTAACTAGTTAATTGAGCAAATTATCCTTTTTTATATGACTTGAGGTTGTTAATTAGTAGGCTAAAGGTCATAACATATATCTCATGAATTATTATCACTTTATAAACATACTTTCCTACTAAGATGTTCCATAATACGTTAAGAATTGTTATTTCAAGATTTTGAGAATAATTTCCTAAGTCAATTTGATGTAGAAGGAATAAACAAATAAGGTTTCAAGGTTTTACTTTCATCTGTAACACTAGATGAAGGAAAACAGAGTCATATAAACTAAAAATTCATGTATGAATTGTATCTCAAATCAAGTCTTAACTCTTAGCCTCTTGTATAATAATGCTCCATACCCGACTCCCTTTTCATTATTCCATTATAAGCTTATATTTGTCTATTGTTTGTTTGGTTATAAGAGATAAGTGTGGGGTTAATTTTAAGGGGTCGAAGCCCAATTGTGCCCGAACTTGAATCTATTTTTCTTTTTTTTTTTATAAAAAAAATATGAAAATAATATCTTTTTTTGTTTTTCCTAAAAACTTTTGACTCGAAGTCAAGAATTTTTTTATTAAAAAAAATTGAGTCCAATCCAAAATTTGATTAAACTGGGCATGACTTGTTGACTTTAAACTGGACCGGGTTAGACCAGGACTTAATTGCTAAGCCTAGTTACTCTTTACAATTTTAGTATCTATATATTTATGTGGCCTTTAAATCAAAAAGTATCTACCATATTAGTGAAATGATTATTAATATAGCAACAAAAAGTCAATCGATTGTTAGATAAGTAAAACATGAACATGTAGCACTTAACTAGTATTACAAGAAGTCACACGTTTATATCAATAAAATTATCTATTTGCAACAAGATTTGACCATTTGAGAGACACTTTACTACTAAATTAGTAAGTAATTAACATCTTATGGTGGAGATTTAGGAGAAAATATGTGGAAGTTTTTAATTGAATCGACCGTTAAGTTTGAAAATATTAAAAAAATTAATAAAATAAGAGATTGATTTATGGTAATTATGTGAAATTATTTCCTTTCAATTCATAATAATGAAAAATCAAAAAATAAAAATAAATCTGACACAAAATGTGTAGAATCACAAAATTAAAAAACACACACTAAAAAAAATATAAAAACACACACTAAAAAGATAAAGGCAAAACTATTACAAGACAAGTTAGGGTCATTTGTTGCCATTTAAAAAGATAACCAAAATTTTGTTGTTTTAATTTATTTTTTAATAATCACCATAAAAATTACAATTTACAAGAGAACCGAACATGCCCTTAGTTAATGGTATTCACATGTAGCAAAATTAGTTCGCCTCACCGAGCAAAATAACAAGGCTAGGCCCATTCCAAACAGGATCAGGTTAACCTAACAGAACTGAAGTGTGGTGGGTTCTAACTTTGTTTAAGGCTTTTATTTTGTATCGTCCTTCCAAATTTACATGGTTGAGCATTTACACTTATACACTAAAACATTCTCTGGTTCTTTAAGATGGTCTGAAATCCATGTGCAAGTGCACAGGATTGCTTCCAAGATGAATGATTTTTCCTTTGATAAGTGAGTTTTGAAAATTCAATCTCAAATCATTTGCTGTGAGCTGTTTGGTTCTCTTGTCAAAGGCTGTTGGTCCCAAGTAATCATTTCCAATATCTGCATTCAAGGGCGGTTAAGTTTTATCTCTTGGCTTATTTCATGATGAAGTCTCAAATAGCAGTAGCAACTGGTCTTCTTTTACTCAATCATTTATGTGATTATGATTGAAGGGTATGAATTATTCGATGAGGACAACCCATTATACTGAAAAGTCATACTTGATGATGAAATTGCTTTTCCCCTCCAATGGGATCTAATGTCAGCACAGTCAACCTCTTCATTACATCTTTAAATGCCCTTTACCATATTTTACCTAAACTTTGGTCCAGAAATCAAATGCTCCCCTGCATATAAGGTTGATTAGGGAGGAGTAGGGTCAGTGAGTAATAATATACAGATAGGGTAAGTCTTCAGTCCATTCATTGCTTCTGTTACAGAGCTCTCATGGGTCATAGCCTGTCCTACCCATTTACTTTATACATTTACGTCCTTTCTTTCTCTCGTTTTATAGTTTTTTGCCATCTTTTGTAAAGCAAAAACCTTTCTTTCGGTTTCCAAAGTAGTCGTATTTATCATTTTGCTACATCTTATTTGCAATAAATTGGAACTCTGCATAGATGAGTTAAAACATATGTCCTGCAGCTTTGGGACACTCAGAAAATAACTGCCATCATAAAAAGCTCAGTTTTTTTATGAAGGATCCATAATACTTATAAAGCATAGGAGAAATTCTAACCTAGAATGGGACATGTATGGAGGAAGAACTTACCTTTGTGGTTCGGAGTTGGGGACTGCATATAGGACTACGTCTTAAGAGGACACTTGCATTAATTAATGATGTCTTTGCAAGATCTGGACTTCAGGATATATTCACCAAGAATTTGCTGCTTGGAAAAGATATTCGATAGCATAATCCAATCACGACCTCACTTTGAGTTGATAGGAGAATTTAACTAAATGAAAATCCAAGTCATATTCAGCTTAACAAAATTTGTCGGTTGGGCCACACCATGGATGCTTGTCCTGTTAACTCAGAAGATTGGAAGTCACAACAAACCCTGAATCTGTTTAAACACAGACAAACTAGCAAATATATTTGTAATGCACAGTTGCATGGGCAGATGAGAATTTGCCAATTTTATATTTCAGACAGACAGCCTGTCTTGCTACTATCATGGTATGGCTAACAATCACAAGTTCCAAGGACCTACAACGTTTTTACTCTTCTGTCCTTCCACTTTGCACCGCCCTGTATGCAGCTCAAAAGATGGAGTTGAAAAGTTGAAGGCCAATGCCTAGCCTTTCAGTCACTCTACTTGCATAGAAAACACTTGAACACTTCTCAAGTTTTCATCGAGACCATCAGTCACTCTCTTACAACAACTAAAACTATTGCTGAATCTTGCACCCACTTGTTACATGGGGAAGGAATTGGTTTTAATACTTTAAGTTTCCTAGTTGATTTCTTGTTTTCAAAACTTCCCCTCTTAATTATACAGAAGTTGAGAGCATCAGATTGACACTTGCAATAGATTTTATGAGCAGACATTCACAAAATGAGAGCTCGAGAAAGTTTCCCATCTTCAAGGAAGAGCAACGCCATGTGGAAGCAGTAATAGCATCAACGTGAGGTATCACATCATTCCACATGTTTAAGATTTTCAGTAAAGAATATAAAGATGCAGGATAAGACCTCATGTAGTGTAGCTAGTTAATTCCATTTCTGAACTGAAGCATGTTTTGAACCGTCGTATATATCGGCGACATTATTTGTTTATGCTTAATGAGTAGCTTTTAACATTTCTAGAGGTTTGCCGTTTTTCATTCATACTGTTCGTCTGCATCCTTCAATGTCCAATCTAATTCAACTCTGTTCAAGGGCTGGTTCTCATTTCACTGGACTGCAAGTTCTCTAGCTAAATCTTTGTCTCTTGGAGGTGCTTTAGTTTGTAGAGAAGAAGAAAAAGGTCTTTCCATGTGGTACTATAACTCATTTTTGGTGGCATATGTCACATGGAACTTTCTGGTTCTGGGTACTCATCAGTTACAATCTTCACAAAGGCAAGTGCTTCTTCAGTTAAGAAAGCATTTAGAATACCCTAATCAGCTACAGAGTTGGGATGATCGCGGCACAGACTTTTGCTTTTTATCATCATCCACAAAACTAAATGTGACTTGCCAGGACAATTTTGTCACTGAACTTGTAATTATGGGAGATAAGCCAGCCAAGCTCGACAATTTTGTTGGATTTGCAATTCCTAATCAAACATTATCAGAGAGTTTCTCTATGGATTCTTTTGTTGCTACTCTTGCACGGCTAACTAGCTTGAAAGTCCTCCGACTTGAGGCCCTCGGTATTTGGGGACCGTTTCCTGACAAAATTCATAGGTTGTCTTCACTTGAGCATTTGGATTTGAGTTCAAATTATCTATCTGGCTCAATCCCCCCCAAGATATCAACAATGACAAAGCTTCAAACTTTAATTCTAGATCACAATTACTTAAACGATACTGTTCCTCAGTGGTTTGATTCATTATCTAATTTGAAAATTCTAAGTTTGAAGAACAATCACTTGAAAGGTTCATTTCCATCTTCAGTACAAAGGATTGCTACTCTTACTGATCTTGTGTTGTCTGGCAATAAGATATCAGGCAATGTGCCAAGTCTCAGTACATTAAGCAGCCTGAAGGTGCTGGATTTAAGTGGGAACAACTTAGATGCTGATCTTCCTTCTATGCCAAAAGGATTGGCCATGGCCTTCCTTAGCAACAACTCTTTCTCAGGTGACATTCCCCATCAATATGGCCAGCTTGGTCAACTCCAACACCTAGATATGTCATTCAATGGACTCACTGGAACTCCTCCTGCTACACTTTTTTCATTACCAAACATCAGTTACTTGAATTTAGCATCGAATATGTTGAGTGGCGTACTTCCAGTCCATCTGAGCTGTGGCAGCAAACTTCAGTTTGTTGACATATCTAATAACAGGTTAACTGGTGGCTTGCCTCATTGCTTAAGTTCACTATTGGATGAGAAAGTTGTAAAGATTGGTGGGAATTGCTTATCTGTTGATTTACCCCACCAACATGGGGACTCATTTTGTGTAGAAATTTCTGTGAAAAGGAAACAATCTGGAGGAAAAGCTGTAGGAATATTAGTTGGAATGATCGCTGGTATACTTGTTGCAGTGATGCTTCTGGCGTTTTGCCTTTTCATTCTGTGCAGAAGATTTTGCCCGCGAGGGCTCTCAGAACAGCATCTACTGCAGAAGGGAGTGCAAGATCACTCGGCTGCAGGCTTCTCCTCTGAACTCCTCACCAATGCAAGTATGTCAAATACACAGACTAGACTTTTGGCAAATAAGCACAAATTTTGGGAACTTGAATTTCGATGTCATTTTCTTGTACTAACTACCCTTTTCACTTCAGGATTTGCTTCCCAAGCTGCAAAATTAGGTCCACAAGGTCTCCCACCTTGTCGGTCATTTACTCTAGAAGAGATAAAAGAAGCTACAAACAACTTTGACAGCTCTACCGTGTTGGGGGAAGGTTCTAACGGGAAGGTATTATCTAGAACGTTCAAAATGTTAAACTACATGTTTTCCTGTAGAATACTTTGTAGAAACAACCTTAAACGACTGTTAATCAATGCACGCCGCAAGTTTAACCAGAGATTAAAACGAGAAGGTTATAGGGAAAGAAAACAACAACAAAAATCTTTATCCGAGCATTCTAAATCACGCATTTATCAGAATTTACTCTTTGACATAAGAGTTCATAGTACTCTGCTTTTCGATCTGCAATTTTGTGGTTCATATATGCCAGGAATGTTTTCGCTGACTGCTTATGTTTGGAAAGCAATTGCTTGCTGGAGGATCATGTTTTGTAACCTGCTGGTTAAAATGGATTAGTCTCATAAACAACAGAAAATTTGTTGCCAGCGAGTTGCTCGTGTTACATTTACCATTGTTTTGAGATAATTTTCCATGGAAAACTCCCTAGATGCCATTATTATGGTTTTCCGGTGTTGACATTTTCATGATAATGGGACTCAGAACTAGACTCTGTCTTGTTACTTACGACAAGACTAGTGTTCCTACTAGAAAAGGTTTATTTTTTGCAGTCTGCAGATGTCTAATTATCATCAACTGCATCAATTATCCAGAATCGCAAAACCAAGGGTAGTGTCCTAATCCTTATGAAAAATTTGGAAACCTTTTCCTTTTTTCTGTTTCAGCTTTACAAGGGAAGATTAGAGAATGGAACTCAAGTTACAATAAGGTGCCTCCCCTCATCAAAGAAATTTTCAATTAGGAATCTCAAACTCAGAATGGATTTGCTTGCGAAGCTGCGCCATCCACACTTGGTTTGCTTGTTGGGGCACTGCATTGACGGTGGACAAGATAATTACAGAGTAAACAAAGTCTTTCTCATATATGAGTATGTCTCAAATGGCAATTTTTGTGCTCATATTCGCGGTAATCTTTCCAACAACCTTTGATCAACAAGTTTTTGCATCCAGTGAAACAACACTGAAGTTACTTTGAAATTTCTTCATTTTATTCTGCTATTAACTCATGGCATTCAAGCTAAGTACAGCTATGTATGTGCAGGGGACAATAATGCAAGAGCATTAAATTGGCCAGAGAGATTGGCAGCACTTACCAGTGTTGCCAAGGCTGTGCACTTTCTCCATACTGGAATAATTCCTGGTTTCTTTAACAATAGGTTGAAGACAAACAATATCTTGCTCACTGAGCATGGGATGGCAAAGTTGACCGATTATGGGCTGTCCATCATATCTGATGAAACAGGAAATTGTGGGGTAAGTCTCGTTGTCTTATCGATCTATCAATGACACTTTCAGGTCTGAAGTTTCTGATGAATTGGGTTATTTATATTCAGGAAGATGGGAGTGCTCTTAAATCACTGTAAGTGTCTCACCTTTCATTATGCAGTTGTTACTAACGCTTCAAGTTTGACATATTTATTTGGCACACAAATAGCTTAATAATTTAACTCATGTTCAGGCAAATGAATGCATTAGATGATGATGTTTATAGTTTTGGGTTCATACTACTTGAATCAATTGCTGGTCCCATGTTGGCTACTAAGAGAGACAAGCTTCTGCTGGATGAACTGGTATGTTTTGGAATCCTTAACTAGAGCAGATTATTTCAGAAGGTTGCCTGAAAATTGCCACATTCAGCAGAAATAGTTACTCATTTTCTTAGCTATTATATCACCGGAAACATAGTCTTAGAGGTTTGAAGGTGCTGATTTTGACATCTTATGAATCCTAATATCGAGATTTATGATAATGCAGGCATCTTGCAACACTCCAGAAAGCCGTAGAAAATTAGTAGACCCTCTTGTGCTACAAACTAGCTCTCAGGAATCTTTATCAATTGTTATAACTATAGCAACGAAGTGTGTTTGCTCTGAATCATGGAATCGTCCATCATTCGAGGACATCCTCTGGAACCTGCAGTACGCAGCTCAGGTCCAGGGTACGACAGACGGTGAACAGAGGAATGAACAGTTTAGTCCATAGCTACTCTTAAGTTGTCTGTAACCTGAAAAAAAAATTCACTTTTAGGTAGCTGATATTGCCTGTGTCTAAAGATAAAAATATTCATTTATCTTCCACTTTTCAGCCTTCTAATGGAATTATAACATAATAGAAAAGTAAGAAAGGCATTTTCTGCCCAGTGAGAGATTTCTAGGGCGAACTGTAATAAATCAAATTTGTGTTGTTGATTCATTTGCAGTTTTTCTATGTATAGCATTAAAGTTGCCACCTTTATTTATGCTACCATTAAGCTCGGATCTCCCGTAAAACAAAATTGTTAATTTTCTTATCTTTGAATTACTGGACAATAATTTTGGTTAAACACAAACAATAGAACGAACCATAGAGCTTGTAACCTGTTCAAGGACCAAGTGGAGACAGATCCGCCACCGTCCGAACTCAGAAGGATGTCTGCTAACCTGAGAAGCGAAAAAAAAAACCGATACTTCAAGCAGAGTCATCCACGAGGAGGAGAAGCACAAGATGGTATGTGCACGACAGGATCTCATATCTCCATATCCCAAATGGTAATCCTAATCCCTGTACTATTGTGTGGAGATAAAGAAAAGCCCATCTATTTAGCCCAACGAACACACAGCAATATAATACATTCAACCTCTCGCGATAAATTCCAAAAACTCCAATAAACCCAAATAAGCAGGATATAAACCAACCAGATGACCTTACCGTGTCACCGGCGAACAGCCCGGGAACACTCATGGTAATGACGGTACTCGACGGCAACAATTATTTAAGCTGAAGCAAATCGATGATTATTTCTCTAAAGGCGAAGCACAAACTAGGATTCGTAAATGGAGAAACAAAGAAGCCACAAGGAGACAACACACTATTGAGAGAGTGGATAACTGCAGACACATGGTAATTGCTTGGATCCTTAACACACTCACAAAGGAAATACAAGATTTGTTCTTAGTGGTAACTACTGCTCAAGGCTTGTGGGAGGAACTGCAAAATCGCTATGGAGAAAGTAGTAGTCCACACCTTTACCAATTAACACAGGAAACCAACAACCGTGTCAAGGTAATGATTCTGACACTGTGTGACTCAATATTGTTGGGGCGCTCGGGATTTAAAACCTACTCATTATCGAGTTATGGAATTAATAAATAATAACACTAATTTAATCTGAAAATATAAATGAGAAGAAAAAAATAGAATAAAAATACACCTAAATTTTAGGTGAAAAATTTTCAGAATGCAAAAAGTAAAAAAGTACGGGGATCGATTGGCAAAAAATTCATTATGTAATTAACCTATTACATAAAAACCGACAATAATTAGATACAAATTTATTTTTAGAGACTACCACTTTTTATTTGGAGACCCGATGTATTAATTCTCTATAATTAATATAGCTTACACTCTCACAAACTCTTTCCAATTATAATATATATTTGTCCCGTACTCTTTTTATACACTATCACTATAATTTTTTTTCATTCTCTCACGTACTCTTCTACTAACTCTCACTTTCTATATTGCTTCTCTTCCTTTTTTTTTTTTTTTCCTTATGTCACGATTGCCGAATGGAAAGACCTTTATTTATGAAGTTCAAGCTCTCACTTTTTACCAAGTTCATTAAATGAGGGAGACATGTGATGCATTAAATGACCATTAAATGAAGAGGGACGGTACATTAAATGAGGAAGAAATTTTGTTTGTTATGGGGCCATAACATTAAATGCTCTTGACCTGATTTCTCACTTAGAGTCTATCCCGGCCTGCTTCTCGCAGAGCTCTAGCTTCTTTTTAGGAATGATCTTTATAAGCATATATGCAGTGTTTTTGTTCGTGTGAATCTTTCTTAGCTGTATCTGTTGATTCTCTATCGTTGATCTCAACCAGTGATATCTCACGTCAATGTATTTCGTCCTTTTATGATACATTGAATTCTTACTCAAGTCTATTGCACTCTAATTGCCGTAATATACCATATACTCGTCCTGCTTTAAGCCCAACTCTCGAAGAAATCTCTTCATCCACAACATTTCCTTCCCTGCGTCATTTGTTGCGATGTACTCTGCTTTAGTGGTGGATAAGGCAACACACTTTTGCAACTTAGACTGCCACGAGACAGCTCCCTTTGCAAAATTGAATAAATACCCCAAAGTAGATTTCCTACTATCAAGGTCTCATGCCATATCTGCATTAGCAAATCCTTCAAGAATTGGCTTCGCATTGCCGAAACATAGGCACAACTTTGAAGTGCGTCTCAAGTATCTGAAGATCCACTTCACCACTTCCCAATGAATCTTGTCAGGATTCGAAAAATACCTGCTTACAACACCAACTGCATGAGCAATATCTGGTCGAGTACAAACCATGTCAAACATAATTGAACCGACTGCAGAGGAATAAGGGATATTTGTCATGGCCTCCTTTTCTTCTTCTGTGGTTGGACAAGATTGTTTGCTCAGCTTAAAGTGGTTAGCAAGAGGAGTTTCCACCAACTTCGCGTGATTCATGTTGAATCTCTCAAGTATCCGTTCAACATACTTCTCTTATGACAACCACAGCTTTCCTGCTTCCCTGTCACGGAAAATCTCCATGCCTAGAATTTGCTTCGCAGGAACCAAGTCCTTTATATCAAAGGACTTTGACAGCTCCTCTTTTAGCCATCAGTGAATTGCTTGACATATACACATGGGTCTGCCTCGGTTCATTTATAACTTTGCATGGTCATAGATGGATCGAACTTCTTGTACCACTGCTTCGGTGCTTGTTTTAGACCGTATAGGCTCTTCTTTAACCTGCAAACCATATGTTCCTTCCCTTTCACTTCAAATATTTCCAGCTGCTTCATGTAGATCTCCTCCTGCAAATATGTAACATCCCATTACTTTTGGGAGGTTAGAATAGTAAATATGAGTGATTAATGAGAGCTTAGAAATGTAATTTTCATGCTCATGCATAATATGACATACGCATACAAGTGAATAGTGAAATGTTGCATATTTAAAATGACTGTACATACATTCATTGACATTCCGGGTATAATTGTTTATAAATGTGAGTATATTGGGAAATGTGATTTTTATATGTTGAAAATTGATTCGGGGAGTGTATAAATTGATTTAGAATTTTTGAAGAAATTTCTGGAAATTGTTGGGCATTTTTGAACTAGGAAGATTTGCCAACTGACAAAACAATTGTTTAACGGTACTAGAAATTACTGTCCAATGGCAATGGAAATTTTGATAAATGACTTTAGGATTTATTGACAAGTGCCATTGAAAATTGGGGAACAATTGGAGTAGGAATTGAAATTGATGGGCTAGTTAAATGAAAGAACCATTCAAATGCTTAGGAATGGACATGTGGCAAGTGACAAATATCACTTGCCAAACAATGCCCTTCTCAAAAAGGGGCTATTGGGGTTTATTTTGGATCTCTCCGTCATTTTCGTAACTCCTCCTCTCTTCCTCTCTTCTTCTTGATTTTTGATTCTTCAAAAATCCATTCATGTTAAACCCAACCCTCTCATCTTTCATGCTACTCTTTCATCTTGCCTTTTTTTTCCATTCTCACCAAAAAACCCAAACCTTTCAACCTCAAGATGATGATGATCGTGGGATGTTGATGAAGTTAGGGATTTTTGAGTTTCTTGAAGATTTTGAAGAATTGGAAGCTAAATCAAGTAAGTATCTTGTCAAATATCATGGGTTTTGGTTAAATGAAGCATTTGTGATGATATTTAGAGGTTAATCTCATGAAATGGTGTTTTGGGTATGTGGGTGTCGTGAATGGTAAAGAGTGTGTAATTTTCTTGCTTTTATTGATGAGCTATAAATCTTGCGGAGGTTGAATGATCATGATAAGGAGTTTTGTATATGCTAGAATGTTGGTGAAGGAATGAACATATATATATGTATATATTGATGTTTGTTTCATGTAAATGTTAAATAATGGGTTAGAAGTTGTTTATGGATGATTGGTTTTGTATATGATGAGTAAGAAACTATGAGTTATGCTACATATATTTTAAAGATGAATTGGTTGTGAAATGGATGTTTTAATGAGAATTGGAAGTTGATGAGTATAGAAATGCGTCTATAACTTGTTTGTGTTAATGGTTGAGTGTAGAAATGAGTTGAAATGGAGTTGAGAATGAGGAGTAGATGGAGTAGAAAAGGATGATCTTTGTACAAATATGTTAGGTGTAAAAATATGGAAAAACTTGAAGATGATGGATTGGAAAATGTTCACTGCGTATGCTTAAGTGAAAATGTGATACTGATGTAAACTGCAATTTTGTGAAATATTTGTTATGTGAAATGATGGGTTGCATGAATTGAGTGAACCATCAATGATGGTTACCTCACTGAGTTCGCAAAACTCACCAAAATTGCAACGTTATCTTTTCAGGACCGAGAGACGACTCTAGCTACTGAGAGGCTCTACCAGCCGTGTAGATTGTGATTTGGCAAGAGAAGTCACGGCTCAATGGTCGGTCAGCTGGGATTTTTGGATAGATTAGATAAACTTTGTATATTTTTCTCTTTCATGTAGTACTTTTGTACTAGGTTTTGATGATGTACATGTAGTATGTGTTTAAAGGTACAATGTAGACTTTTGGTTTTGTGAAGTGAAATGAGGAAAAAGTTGGTTTTAAAATATTGTAATTTTCTTATGATGCTTTATAAGTGAATAATGATATGATGCCATGTGAAGTGAATGTAGTGATTGAATGTAGCTCACCCTTATCGTAGGATATGTACTGGAATGACCTCCGGGCATCCCGGTTTGTACCCAGTGGTAAGGGGGCTCTACAAAATAATCATGTAGGAATGCAGTCTTCACGTCTAGTTGTTCAAGCTAGCCACCAAACCAAGTATAACTCTAATTGAGCTCATCTTCACGACCGGAGAGAAAATCTCGTCAAAGTCAATGCCCTGCCTTTATGTAAAGCCTTTGACCACCAATCGACCTTGTACTTTACTAGCTTATCACGATCTTTCTTTAGCTTGAACACCCACTTGTTCTGCAAGGCCTTTCTATCTTTTGGTAGCTCCACCAATTCATAAGTGTTGTTCTTTTGCAAGGAACTCATCTCCTCTTGCCTCGCCCGAATCCAACACTCCTTGTCTTGCGCTCTTGCACATCATGAAAATCTTCTGGCTCCCCCTCATCAGTAATTAAAATAAACTCAGAACTAGGATACCTTGTGGATGGTTGGCGCTCCCTCTGAGATCTCCTTGTCTCAAGTACCGGAGGAGTTGGCTCCCGCTGCTCAGTGCCCTATTAGTCTGACTCAACTGCACCATTCGCATATGTAGCTGACTACTCATCATCTCGTAGTTCTGCTTCATGAGGGTCTACTCCTATGGCATCTTCTTATGGAGTCAGAATCAGTGTCACATCAGGAACATTATTCAGAGCTTGTGTCTGCTTTTCTTCTTCCATGGACTCTTGCTCGTGGAAAACCACATCTCTACTTCTGACAACCTTCTTTTTCTCAGGATCCTATAATTTGTAGCCATACTCATCTCCATACCTGACAAAAATGCACACTTTGTCTTTGTCGTCCAGCTTTGATCTCTGTTCCTTTGGCAAATGCATAAAAGCTTTGCAACTAAATATTTTCAAATGAGAGTAAGACACTTTCTTACCCATCCACACCCTCTCTGGGATGTCGTACTCCAAAAGAACAAATGGAGATCGATCTATCAGGTAGCAGACTGTGTTGACCGCCTCACCCCAGAATGGCTTAGGCAGCTTTGCAATTATAAGCATACACCTGACTTTCTCCAGGATGGTCAGGTTCATGAAAAAAATGCACACCTTGGCTTTGTCGTTCAGCTTTGATCTCTGTTCCTTTGGCACATGCATAAAAGCTTTGCAACCAAATATTTTCAAATGAGAGTAAGACACTTTCTTACCCATCCACACCCTCTCTGGGATGTCGTACTCCAAAGGAACAGATGGAGATTGATCTATCAGGTAGCAGACTGTGTTGACCGCCTTACCTCAGAATGGCTTAGGTAGCTTTGCAATTATAAGCATACACCTGACTTTCTCCAGGATGGTCCGGTTCATCCTCTCAGCTACACCATTATGTTGTGGAGTACCTGGCTCGATCCTTTCGTGCCGAATCCCTTGCTGTGCACAGTATTCCTTGAATTCTCTTAAGGTGTATTCTCTGCCATTGTCAGTTCGCAGACACTTCAGATGTCGCCCCGTCTGTCTTTCTACCATGACATGAAAATTTTGAAAATACGGAAACACTTTGTCCTTGGACCGCAACAAATAAACCCAAGTTTTCCTTGATGCATCATCAATAAACTTGGCAAAATATTTATTGCCACCTAAAGACTCCATGTCTATGGGACCACAAATGTTAGAATAAATTAAATCTAATTTATTTTCTTTCCGTTTTGACTGTGTACTAAAAGAAACTCTATATTGCTTCCCCAATAAATAATTATCACAAGAGTTGAGTGATGAACCTTTGGCTAAGGGAATGAGAGGCTTCCTTTTCAAAATTTGCAACCCTTTCTCACTCATACGAGCCAGCTTTTTATGCCACAAGTTTGGGGATGCACCATCTTCAACCGCATTCACCTTTGACTTGCTAATCTTTACGGTTGTCTTGTACAGTGTGCAACACAAGCTACCTCTCGTGACCAGCAACGATCCTTTGGTCAGCTTCCACGTCCTTCCTCCGAGTTGCTGATTTTATCCTTCTTTGTCGAGTACTAAGTTGAGTCGTAACTTTGGTATGTGGCGCACATCCTTCAAAGTCACCGTGCACCCTGCTTTGGTCCGTACGATTATATCTCCAATTCCCACGATCTTTGCAGTGCTTTTATTGCCCATCTTCACACTGCCAAGGTCTCTAGCCTTATACGTTGTGAAGAGCTCACGCCTGGGAGTGCAATGATATGATGCGACTGAGTCGATTATGCACTCGACGATTGGATCTCTGACATAATCACAATCTCCGCTTGTAACATCCTGTTACCCACCTTAAGGCTAAAATTGTAAATGTGAGAGATTACGGAGAAATTAGGAAACACATTTC
>JAOQMS010000034.1:1754-13302 GCA_027563885.1 Erythroxylum longipes | reverse complement strand
TCCAACACTTTAACAAAATAATGAATTTTGTATGTCCAATTAAAATAAATAAAATGCCAAAACAAAAGATATATATATATATATATATATATAATATCCTAACAAATCGAAACATTTTAGTGTACATTTTTATGCAATTTCACTTGTACTAAAGGAAATGATCATTTGGTTCTTTTTATTATCAATGGTGAGACCTGAGAGGCCTTTGAAACTGTTTAGAGCTATCATGAGTGCACTAACTAAATTAGGGTCAGTCTTAAAGAAAAGAATTAAGTCACCTATAAAGGACAAATTTGTTATCCTCAAGCTCTTGCATTTAGAGTGAATTTCGAAAAAAAATTTCCTGACTTGTTACATTCTTGATGAGCCTAATAAGGACCTTCATACTCAAGGGGGTCCTTTTTTCTCAATCCCCTAGCTCCTTCAATGAGATTAGTAAGCACCTCATTGATTAATATGTCAAAGGAAACAGTGGTAATGTATTTTGTAATCCAATATACGAAAACTATAAGGAATCCAAATGCTTGCATTATGTTTTGTATAAAACTCCAATCAAGTGAATTAAAAGCTTTTATATCTATATATGTACACACACACACTAGAGTATTGTTCAAAATCATCAAAAATTTAAAACAATAAATTTAAATATTTTAAATACTTAAAAAATAAAAATAATTAATTAATACTTTAAATAGTTATTTAGATATCTATTAACTTAATTGTTTATTATTGCACCCAAAGTTTTAAACATAGTAAAAGAGAATATTTTATTCAAGACCAATATATTCCCTCCTTTATGAGATTTAGTATTCTGGAATTTTAAGACCCCTTTTTTTCTTTAAGCCAATTTTTTTTTCAAAAGAAATCACATGTAAGTTATATATAACTAAAACAAAATAAAATAAAATAAAACTATCATATTTTAGGTTGCCTCCCAAAAATCGCAATTGTTTAACGTCGTTATGCTTGATGTAACATATTAGTATTCTGGAATTTTAAGACCCCTTTTTTCCTTTAAGCCAATATTTTTTTTCAAAAGCAATCACATGCAAGTTATATATAACTAAAACAAAATAAAATAAAACTATCATATTTTAGATTGCCTCCTAAAAATCGCAATTGTTTAACGTCGTTATGCTTGATGTAACATATTCTTTTCAAACTTCTTGATATGATGAAAGTTCCAAATTAATATTCACCATACTAGAAACCATCATCTCCTCATAAAATGGTTTCAGTCTATGTCTATTAACCCTGAAAATCTTTCCGGTCTTTAAACTTTTTAGTTCCACTGGACCATGAGAAAATATATTAGAAACAAAATGACAAGCTTTGCCGAAAACTAATCGATAAGGAGATATTCCTATGAATGTCTTGTAAGCTATACGATATGCCCAAAGATAATGATGACAATCTTGGTCCGACCCAATTGGGCCACGGGTTGGGCTAAGGTTGGGAGTGTCCCGACCCGTGACTCAAAGGAATGGTGCAAAACAATGTCATTTTGCTAGCTTTTTTTAAAAAAATTGCATACGGGCTGGCCCAGCTCGGCCTATTGCCATCCCTACCCAAAAAACATCATCTAAACGTAAACTCTAATCCTTTCGACTAGGATTCACAATCTTTCCCAAAATGGACTTCACATCTCTACTCAATACTTTTGCTTGTCCATTTGTTTGTGGATGATATGTGGTAGCTACTCGATAATGCACTCCATACTTTTTAAACAGTGCTGCCACAACTCTATTGCAAAAATGGCTTCCTTGATCACTAATAATGGCATATGGGATTCCAAATGTATTGAAAATGTTAGTCTTAATAATTCATACAATAGCTGTAGAATCATCAGTTCTGGTGGCTTTTGTTACCACCCACTTGGAAACATAATCAACACCTAAAAGTATATAAGAAAAATCACAAGATGAAGGAAAAATGCCCCATAAAATTAATAGCCCATACATCAAATAACTCAATTGTAAGAACTAGGGTTTGAGGTATTTCATTTCAATGAGATAAAGTACCTATCTTTTGACATCTGTCACAACTTTTGCAGAACATAAAAGCATCTTTAAATAAAGTCTCCTAATGCAATCCACTATCCAAAAATTTTTTAACGATTCTTTTGGAAACAAAGTGATCCCCACATGCATGTTTGTTACAAAAAGCTAAGATAGAATGTTGTTCATTTTCTAGCACATAACGCCTTATAATTTGATCAGAGCAGAATTTTCATAAGTACAGTTCATCCCACACATAATATTTTGCCACATTTCTTATCATTTCCTTCCTAGACTTACTAATGTAATAAGGTAAACTTCTAGCAACTAAGTAATTAACAAGGTCAACATACTATGGAACTATACCTTTCATTTGGAACAATTGCTCGTTAGGAAAATTTTCAGAAATAAATAATTAACAAGGTCAGCATACCATGGAACTATACCTTTCATTTTGAACAATCGCTTGTCAGGAAAAGTTTCAAAAATACGTGAAATATCTTCATCTCTTAGCAATCTACTCAAATGGTCTGCTACTAAAATTTTCGCAAGTTTTCGATCTTTTATCATCAAATTAAGCTCTTGAAGTAGCAAAATCCATCGTATCAACCTTGGTTTAGACTTTTTCTTTGCCAAAAGATATTTCAATACTACATGGTCAGAATACGTAATAACTTTAGAGCCAAGCAGATAAAATCTAAATTTATCTAAAGCAAAAATAATTGTTAAAAGCTCTTTCTCGATTGTAGAATAATTGTACTGCGACATCGAATGTTCTCTAAGCATAGAAGATAACATGGCTTCGTTTATCAAACCTTTGGCCTAAAACAACTCTCACTACATAATTACTAGTATCGCATATGATCTCGAACAAAAGTTCCCAATTTGGTGGTTGAATAATAGGCATACTTGTTAATAATTCCTTGAGTTTGTCAAAAGCTTCCTTGTAGTCCTTCCTAAAGTCAAATGGAATGTATTTTTGTAGTAATTTAGATAAAGGTATTGCAATCTTGGAAAAATCTTTAATGAACCTGCGGTAAAATCCTGCATGTCTAAGAAAAGATCAAATTTCCCTAACCTTTGTAGGGTAAGGTAAGTTCACAATTAAATCAACTTTAGCTTTATCAACTTCTATGCCCCTAGATGAAATCACATGTCCTAAAACAATACCTTGATCTACCATAAAGTGACATTTTTCATAATTTAACACCAAATTTGTTTCAATACATCATTTAAGAACTGTAGATAAATGATTTAAACAATCATCAAATGAATCTCCATAAACAGTGAAATCATCTATGAATATTGCAATGCAATTTTCAATATACTCCTCATACATCTTTGGAATGTACCTAGAGCATTAGAAAGACCGAATGGCATTCGCCTAAAAGCATTCATTCCAAAAGGACACGTGAATGTTGTCTTTTAATGATCCTCTCGAGCAATTGCTATTTGATAGTACCCTAAAAATCCATCCAAAAAATAGAAACATGATTTACGAGCAAGTCTTTCTAACATTTGATCCATAAAGGGTAATAGGAAATGGTAATTTTTAATAGCTAAGTTAAGCTTCCCAAAGTCTACGCACATTCTCTACCCATTCTGTATTCTCATTGGTACCAACTCATCATTCTGGTTTGGTATCACTGTCATACCAGTTTTCTTAGGTACAACATGCACTGGACTTACCCATTCACTGTTTGAGACTAGATAGATTATACCTGCATCCAACAATTTTAAATTCTCTTTCATTACCACATCTTTCATTATTGGATTAATTCTTTTTTAGGGTTCCCGTTTTGGTTTAGCCTTCTGATCTAAGAGAATCTTGTGCATGCAAATCACCGAGCTGATGTCTTTTATGTCCACTAAAGTCCAACCAATTGTAGTTTTATATTCTTTAAATAGGGTCACCAATTTTTCCTCTTTCTCTATAGTCAATCTTTTTCAAATGATCACAGGTAATGACTCTCCATCGCCCAAATAGACATATTTTAGGTGATCAGGTAAGGCCTTCAATTCTATCTTCAGAGCCTGGAAAACAGAAGGTAACATTTTCTTATGATTTATAATAAGTTCAGCATTCAAAGTTTTTGAATCTATTAGCATCACTAATAACGATTCTACAACTTCACAAGTTTCATCAATTTGCTCTTTCACTTCTGATTTGCCTTTAAACTCCAACTTAGCTTAAATATTTTTGTCATTAAACATATCCTGCACAAATGAATCCGCAATATCCATATGATAGACAGATTGGAAATCATTGGGATATTTCACTGCTTCGAAAATATTGAACTTTGCTACTTCTCTAATAAATTTTACAGAAAGAGTATCTTTATCCCCATCAATTTTCGTCTTGGTCGTCTTTATGAATGACTTACCTAACAAAATTGAAGTTGAATGTTCAACACTTTCTCCATCCATTTTCAAGATGTAAAAATTCACTGTAAATAATAAACCATTAACTTTTACTAAAACATCCTCAATAACTCCAATAGGACACACATACGAATGATCAGCAAGTTAAATAATCACATTAGTTTCTTGCAAAGAATTTAGATTTAAAGCTCAATAAATTGAGTATGGCATGACATTAATAGATGTACCTAATTTTAGCATGGCACACTCAATTTTCTTATTACTAGTAACACATGGAAGTGTAAACATACATGGATCTTTGTATTTTCTGGTAATTTCCTATTGATCACAGCTGACAAATTCTTACCCAAAATTATTCTCTCTTTATCCTTCAACTTCCTTTTATTTATGCATAACTCTTTCAAGAAATTTGCATATTTCGGAACTTGCTTGATGGTTTCTAGAAGTGGTATATTGATTTCCACTTTTTTGAAGGTTTTTAGAATCTCTCTTTCATATTCATCATCTTTTGGTTTAGCCAACCTGCTAGGAAAAAGAGGTACATATGCATTAATTGATATTGATGAAGATGAATCATTTTTTAAACCTTTATTGATTCTTGAGTTGGAAGTTCTTCCTTCTTTTCTCCACCATTTTGTTTTTCTATGTTCATTGGTAAAGAAGTTCTAGATTGAATTTCCTTACCACTTCTCAAAGTCATTGCACTCACATTCTCTTTAGAATTCACCACCATTTGGGAGGGTAATTTTCCTGATGCTTGTGCATCCAATTTACTTACAGAGGTGGCTAACTGAGTGATATGATTTTCTAAGTTTTAAAGGGTTGCGCTTGTGTCCTGTTGAAATTGTTGAGTATTAGTAGCAAGTGCCTTACCAATTTCATTTAAAGACATACCTGAATTTGAAAATTGAGGTTGAGCATATGTAAGGGCTTGAGGTTGTTTAAAATTGTGAGGTTGATATCCTTATTGACCTCCTTGATTTCCACAGCTCAAGTTTAGATAATCCCTCCATCCTAGATTGTAGTGATTGAAATAAGGGTCGTACTTTTGTGAAGGTTAACCAGGAAAGCCCCCTATTGCATTAGCTTCTTGAAGAGAGTCTAGTTATAATGTAGGGTATATATCTTTAAGATGTCTAGAGAATGAGCATATTTTGCACAATCTTGCTGATTGCAATTGACCTACAGCCATTTGATGAACTTGAGCAGTTAAATCTTAAACTTTATCCTCAAGGTGTGTGTTATTTACCTCATTCACACACTTAACACCTCCATCCATCCTTGTCCCAAATTGTTGAGAATTTTTGTCCATAATTGATACCAATTGTCTCACCGCTTCAAGTGTTTTATTTATTAAAGCTCCTATACTAGCTGCATCAACCATACTTCGATCCATTGACAACAGTCATTCGTAAAAATATTGAACCAAGAGTTGCTCAGGAATTTAATGATGTGGACAACTGACACATAACTCCTTAAACCTTTCCTAATAGTCATATAATGTTTCTCCCATAATTTGTCTAATCCCACATATCTCCTTTCTGATATTCGTTAATCTTGATGTAGGAAAGAGCTTCTCCATAAACGTTCTTTTCATCTCATTCCATGTTGTCACTGAGCTAGAGGAAGATAATATAGCCAATCCTTCGCTTTATCTTTCAATAAGAATGGAAAGGCCCTGAGCTTAATTTGCTCTTCTGTCACCCTTTGTGGTTTCATTCCAGAGCAGACAATGTGAAATTCCTTCAGGTGTTTATGCAGATCTTCACCTGCAAGAACACAGAAAATAGGCAGTAAGTGAATCAAACCAAATTTCAATTCAAAGGCTACCTTAACATTTAGAAATTGTATGCATAAGGGTTATTGATTTAAATTTGGTGCCCCTAACTCCATCAACGTTCTAAGGTTAATATTTGCCATCTTTTCGTCTTCTTTTTGAGAATTAAAATCTTCACCAATTGTTAGATCTACTTCAACTTTCACGTCTGAATGTTAATGACTGCTTCCTTGCTTAGTCTCTTTTCTCAAACGAAGCGTTGTCTTCTCAATTTCTAGATTATACTGCAATTTACCTATCTAAGAAGCACGAGTTATACAAAACAAGAGGTTAGCAGTAACTGTAAAATTAAAATGCAAGGAAACTAAGAAACTGGAATAGTTCCCCAGTAATGGTACCAAATTTTGATCAGGTTGTCGAAGCCCCCAAAATAATTATGATTCTCCAAACTTCTTGTAGTAGTCGTAAAACCGGGTCAAATCCCTAGAGAACTAAACACTAGTTTCTTAATTTTAAGTAATAAAATAAAATGAGGGGTTTTTGATTAATTAATTATTTAACTAAAATTAACAAGGAATTAAAATAAATTAATTGAATATAAAAGTGAGAAAGTCAAGATTACTAAACTCCTATTCAAGAGAAAGATCTCATCTAATTGTAACATTAATCATTGGTCTAAAAAGAATATTGGTTATAATTCAAGCAGTTAGTCCGAAACATATGAGGATTGTCGCAATAAGTCTCAACTTTTTCTAAATTAATTGGTTCAAACTCAGCGTCCGAACTAGAACTTACCATATATTGACTGGGTGTGATAACATTCCATATCAAATAAATGATAGAAATAAGCTTAGTGAAAAAGGCTAAACCCTAAATTAAATAATTGAGATAGCTGCAACTATTCAATTTAGTTTTCTTGCTTCTCATAAGTTAAATATGCAAATTCATAAATAACTTATTTGCTACTTATACCAATCCTTCATAACAATTATGCATCATTGAACTCATGGATAGCGATAAAATAATCAACATTAAATTAAATTATCAAATTAATCAATACTAATTATTCATGAAATAAAAGAACTCAAAAGAAAAAATACTTGAATTAAAACATAAATAAAAGATAAGAACAAAAAACCTCACAAGGTTACAACTAGAGTCTTGAATCCCCTTGAATCAGAATAATTAAGTTTAGCCACACATGAATTTTAAAATTAGAAGAAAGATAAGGAATTGAGAGAAAGTAAGAAGAAAACTATTCCTTTAGTTATAAGGAACGTCCCTTTTATAGGGTTTTGCTGATATAATCCTAATCTAATTCTACCTTGCAAACATATATATCTATAACAAATTCAAATTCCTATATGATAGGGATAAAAAGAAGTTTCCCAGTTAAACTCTAACTTTTCAAGTGATCAGTCTTATAAACTACAACAATCTTTGCACTTCATCCAAAATTCTTGATTATCATCAATAATGTCCCAATTTGATGCAATCTCTACTTTTCATCTCCTAAAACAAAACAAACATTAATTTTAAGATTTAAGCACAAAAATAAATCAAAAATAAAAGGAGATAATATTAAATAATATATCAAGATAAGGTCTTATTAGAAGGAAATGATAAGTAAATCTATACTAGAAACTTTTTATGCTGGCAAATGTTGAGGGAGATAAATAAAACTTTGGTATGCCTTGTCCCTAAAACCTCTAAATGTTACTAAGTTTGGGTAGTTCAGACCAACTTCTTGCTAAACTGCTGGCTAAAACAATGAAGAAGGCTTTGAGTACCATAATCAATTTAGCACAGACAACCTTCTTGGAACTTAGCAGCATAAGGGACAATGTCCTCCTTATGTAGGAGCTTTTCAAGGGATGTTCCAAAAGGAACATCTCAAGGAATTATACCATCAAGATTGACCTGAACAAAGCGTATGATTTTATTATTTGGCTTTTGATTGAGCAATTCTTATAAGTATTCAACTTCCTAGATAAATTTAGGAAGTGGCTAAGCAGGTGTTACTATACTCCTCTTTATTCTATTCTAGTTAATGGTGAACCTTCAAGAATGTTCAAGGCTCTGAAAGGTATCACGCAAGGATATTCCTTATACTTTTACCTTTTTGTGTTATACATGGAGGTTTTAATTAGACTTGTAGTCCATAAAATAACCTCCTTTCAATAGAAATAACAAGGTCTAAGCATTAAGGATCTCCCACTTTCTTTTTACGAATGAAATCTTGCTACTCTCTAAAGCTCATGATAATTTTGTTCAAAATCTTATGTTGTCCCTTAAATTTTCAAAGAGCCTTCAGGCTTTAGCATCAATAATAAAAAAGCTACACACTCATTTCTAAAAATGTAGAACTTCTTTCCCATTAGCTTGCATCTATCTTCGCCATATAGGCTAAGTAACCTCCCATAACTTATTTGGGACTCCCCATAAAAACTAGAAGACCACTATATATAGAGTGCTTACCTTTTTTAGATAGGGTGCACAAAATAATTTCAAACTGGAATAATTCGTATTTATCACCAACTAGTAGAGTAACACCGGTTCAGGTAGTTTTGAACACATTACATGTTTAATGGTTCTTGCACTTTTTCCTAGCTAAAGGAGCATTGAAAAGCTTGGAGAAATTGTTAGGAAGATTCTTATGGAAGGGTTGCCTAAAGGGTAAATTCATGGAAAAAGTAAAATGGAAGGAAGTATATATGCCAAAGGATAGAGGGGGTCTCCATATTCAACCCATCAATACTACTAATAGAGTATTGATGGGAAAACTAATTTTGAGTATAATTACAGACAAATCATTTTTATGGTCAAAATGGGTCAACAAATAATATATGAAAAGGAGAAGCTTATCGAAAATATAAGACTTTAAAGGCGAATGTTACTTATTTAACCATTTGAGACTCAGAGAAGCAATGCCAAGGTATGTTATTTGAAAGGTGGGGAATGGGAATAAGGCTTCACTAATTTTTGACAATTAGAGCAAGGTGGGTGTTATAAATGCACATTGAAAAATATCTTAGTAGAATAAACAATCTACCTAAGGGCATGAAAGTGTAGATTTTAGACAATCAATAGGATAATGTTCCAAGGGAGCTTGCTCAAGTACTTCCTGATTACATTCCAAACAGCTCCAAGGAGGATTCTTATATTTGGACTTTGAATAGCTGGAGGATTTTTACTAAAAGTACTTTAGAGCTCATATTAGCTAATAGAACAACAAAGTTTCCTAGAACAACAACATTCCTCCCAAGATGTCCTATCAATTATGGCTTATGCTCAAAGGAAGGCTCCCTACCCTAGATAAGATGCCCTACTTTTATGTAAAATACTTGCAAATTATTTGAACAAGACCCTGAATCGTTGGAACATCTCTATTTTATATGTAATTACTCTAAAGGAATTTGGGAAGTAGTGCTCATCATCAATCAAATAGCAATCAACTCCTATAACTAGAGTCACTTTACTATATGGATAAATTCCTTCAAAAACCATAATAGTAGGGATAAGATTATATTCTTACTGGCTACACTATATGCAATATAGAATGAGAGAGTTTACAAGCTTTCAGAAGAGAATCTCAACCAGCTTTTATGATCAAGGATGAAATTTTCATGAGAACGAGGGAACTCATCCTCATCAATAACAATACTAGACAGTGTAAACTATAATTGGCTCAAGCTTGGAGAATTGAGTAACAAAAAGGCTTACTGTGGCAAGTCCTTAATCAGATTCCACGTTGGATCCAACATTTCATTATCCTCTTATAGTAAACTTACAACCTGCAAACTTAAGGAGCAAAATCATAAAGCAGGATATTGAGACGTGCCTTATAATTTATTGTTTATGGCGTTTCACCCAAATCCTGAAGTCCATCTGTCGTAAATAGTGTAAGTTTGAAGAGGCAATCAACATACATATGTTGAAGCAATAACATCAATTAGAGTAGGGTGTCAAATGAGACTCTCACAATGTCTTCATTAGAAACTTCCACGCAATAGTTGGTTAAGTGCTATCACTAGGTGTTTAATGGTATGGTCATTATTAAATCCATAGTCAAACGTTTCGCCTTGGCCTAAACATGATGTTGTTGGTTTATGCCCTAATGTCAATCGCTTTGGTTATAATTTAGTGATAAAAAATTATTAATAAAGGCATTCTTTATCTTTATGTATTAATTAAATTTTATGTTTTAATACTAACGATAAAATCCCTAGAATAACTAATATGTAATTGAAATTATGATGAGATCATAATTGTGATATTCAATTTACACTTACGTATTATTCCTAAATGTTCCTACACTACAAGAAAATCACTGAATAGCGGCGGAATATTACCGACGGAAACAAAACCGACACTATTTACCGACAGAAAAACAAATTCTGTCGATAAATACGGCGTTGTTTTCTTATATAGCGACTGAACCATAAATCTGTCGGCAACACTGGAGGGAAGGAATTTCGCGCAAAATCTCCTACGTCATATAGAGACGACAAAACCTACGGCGTCGGCAAAAATTACGGGAACCGTTCTCGCAATTTAATTGCTTCAGACATATACCGAAGGCATTATTTCCGTTGGTACACATACCGACAGAATAGGGACTTCCATCGGCAATAAATGCGGGAATTACTCCCACAATTAATTAGCTTCGCCCAATTATCGACGGTAAAGATACCGTCGGTAAAAGTGTTTAGGCAACTTTAATTACCGACGGAATTTATGTTCCGTCGCAACAGGAAACTGTCGTAAAGAGATAACTGGGAAACTTAAATACCGATGGAATACATAGTCTGTCGGTAAATCATATCTATTTGGTTAACCAAACGTCGTCCTCTGGATGAAGACGAGAAGATAAACTTGAATCACCGACGGAATATGTATTCCGTCGGTGATTCATCGATTTTAAAGCGAATATATTGCACACGGTTCCTCAAATTTAGTGACGGAAATCCTTGTCCGTCGGTAACTGTCAGCAACTTGCCTCGTCGTTTTGTTAAAGACGACGATATAAACCCTTGATTACTAACGGAATTAGTGTTCCGTCAGTATTTGAATTTCCACCGCCAGGAATTACTGCTCTTTTAGCGACGGAATTTGTGTTCCGGCGCTAATCTGGCGCCTTTAACTCGAACCGCATTTCTTCTTCTCTCCTCGCGATCGCCTTTTGTTTTCCAACCCCTTCTCTCGTGTTTTTCGGCCGTTTTTCGACTGTTTTCTTACTCATCGTGCGTTGTTTAAGGTAAACTCTCTAATGAGTGTGTTATTTTTCAAAAAAAAGCATATTTTTGGTGTTAAACGTGAGTGTTTGGTGATGAAATCTTGCTTGATTATTATTGATATTTGCGGTTTTTTCGTGTAATTATTGGTTTATTTG
>JAOQMS010000032.1:162539-183440 GCA_027563885.1 Erythroxylum longipes | reverse complement strand
TCCATAATATACCATATTAAACTCCAAAAATTTCTAATTCATAAATTCTAATTTATTTCCATGCTTGCTAATCTAATGAAATAATTAAAAGAAAATACAAATGCAAAAATCCTAAAAGCGGGATCCAACACTCTTAGTCTTCAACTCAGGAAAACGCCTGGCAGATGTGAAATGATCTCTGTTAAAGTTTTTATATAAATATAATCAAACTATGTTTTAAAACAGGGTCTTATCCAATGCCCCATCATTCTACCTAATTCTTTCCCCTCTCCATCTTCTATCTGACGACTAAATTGTCCCCATCTACCTACCTTCCCCTTCTTCTATTTTTGTTTCTTAACTTAAGTTCGACTTTGTTTTCAAAAAGAACAGCAAGAAATAATTAAAGGCTAGAAAACTTTAATCCCATACAATAATTCTCAGATGTTAAAGCCGTTTTCAGTATTATTTTTACCAAAAGAAATATTAGTTTTGAGTTGTGATTAAAAGATCGTTCCTTACTACCTCATAATCAAGCCATAGTTATAATTTTAAATTTTAGTAAATGATAACACCACATTTGTGATCAAGTACTCAAACCCCACACTTTCCATATGAAGGAAAAAAACAAAGTAAAAACAAAGCAATATTAGACGCGCTACATGAACACAGAAGAGGAGTAAGGAGTTAGGGCTAGGAGAAGATTACGAACTACATTTTTACAAAATAGAATCAAATCCGGTTAAGAGAACTTCACAATCACCAACTAAAACAAAATCAGGGGAAAAAAGACTGAAATGAGATTAAAAAAAGATATAGAAAGCAAATACAATAAATTCTTAGACACCCAGCATCGTGAACTACCAAAACTACAGGATCTAAACCTTGCGAATCTTGAACCGCACTAAAACTATGGATGAGCAAAGGATGAACTACAATACAGTAAGCCCTCCACACTTTAGCTTATCAAAATGAATGATTAGGCATAAGAGAGGCAGAACACACACGAAATGTGGGAAAATGGAGCCAAATTTAGAGCTTAGAGATCCCACATTGTTCGTAAAGAAAGGAATGAGAATAGACAATCATGCATAATCACTAATAGCAAAGGACAGAGAGAGGAGAGCTTACAGTTACAAGCAACAGATGAAGTTTGCATCTGATGGGAGAGCAGTCTGTAAATTAGCGGTGAGAGAGAGATCGAGGGGTGGTTGCCTTCTTTAAGAAATAAATGGAAGACTTGCATTGATTGATTTTAGTTTATATGAGCTGAAATGGAATTAATTTATTATATTATTGATATGCGTGAAAAGTTGTATTATTTTGCTTATCCAAAGGGACCCTTGTCCTTTTCTTATTGCATAAGTTTTATCTTTTAAATAGTTGACCCTATTTCAAATTATGAAAATACCATCTTTCATATCAAATCCCATTAGAAGGATATATGACTCTATTAATCGTTATTTTTGGATGCATACAAATTATAAAAGGCGTCAATTCTTATCTCATTAATTGAAAGTTTTAGAAGTTTTAGACACTTTTTTAGTATATTTTTTAGACAAATTTTTTCATCTTAAATAAATGTCTAAAAACTCCACCAATTCTTAGATTATTTAAGACAATTATTAGATGTGTCTAGGCATAAGCGTAAAAAACTCCCTTATTTTGGTGTTGTGTTCATATATCCCTTCCACTATAATGCATCATCTACAATTAGTCCTCTTCAATCAGCCCCACTTCTCCTTGATAGTTAACTCTCTTCACATTTACCTCTCTAGTCTCCAGCTTTACTTGTCCTCGCGTCCCTCTCCTTGCACCACTCCTTCGTGGCTCCACCCTTTTCCTGGTAACTGTAAGGTTTCTATGTTTTTTGGCAATTCAAGTATATATGTGATCCATTAATCACTACAATGCATAGATATAGGTATTAAATATCTTTTTAGGATTCCTTCAATATTTACTTGAAGATAGTGAAGCATACAAAAGAACCTCTTTTAAAGTTTTGTAATTCCATAAACTCGTTTGCTTGATACAGTGGTGACAGTTGAGAAGAGAAAGTGTGAAACTACTATTATGAAAAGAGTTAAAGTAATTTTCTAGTTTTATTTTTGTTGATGGATGTTGCACTTTGTATGGTTGTTAATTTGATACAAAAGCTACATTTTAATTTTTTGTAAGGAAGAAAATGAATGCATCATGTTTCTTTCATTTTTTTATTTGGCAATCTATAAAGGTCAAGCTTATTGCTTTTTATAGTGCTACCATCCTCTAGTTAGAACCATCTAATGATTAAATGAATCTAAGTTAATTTTTAGGCTTAAAATCACTTAACACTTTTCCTTATTCTATCTTTCATCTTTTTCTCTTCCATTTCTATAATAAATATATATTCTTGTTCTATGGAGTATATTGCTTTTCTTTTCTACTTACAGGTTGCAAACCTGTATTCAAAGATTTGTCATCCTTTTATTTTACATGTATATATTCCAATCACTACATTAAAGCATTTACAAAGTCATATCTCAATTATTGCTTTATTTATATGATGGCTTCCCACACGCTGATCATGCTAAATATCATCATGTAATTAATTCATTTCAGTGTTTCTCTTTTACATGTCCTAATATTTATTTTTTGGTAAATCAACTTGTTCAGTTTATGCCCTAATAGACAGAATTTCATTATATAACGACTAAGAAAATTTTACATTACTTGAAACAGGTTGTAAATTATAGTATATTTTCTAATCAAAGTGGTGCCTTTATTCTACATAGTTTTTTTTTTGCTGTTAATTAGGTTAGTAATCAAGATAATGGTTCATTTACTTCAGCTTACTTAGTAAATGTGTCTTATGCACTGGTCTCCCTAAAAGGTTAGTACAAGTAGGGTATGCATATAATTCATGTTGGCTTTTTTCCATTATCAAACTTAGTTTAACAAGGTCGACACAATCGGATCAAAACTATCATATATTGCAACTGATTTAACTATTAACAATAAAAAAAATTTCAACACATATCAAAAGACAAAGTTCATACATCTTCGATGTAGAAAGAAATCTTTAATCTCATACACCTGTTGATGATTTATATATAAACATTATTAGTGTGAAGGTGGTGATGCTGAGATTTGAGTAACCATTAAAAAGAAGTTGTTAACTTTAATATGTCAATTCTAGATAGCCATTAATTAATACATATAGATTTAAGTGATTAGGTAGCTTCCTTAATAGCATCTTAATGTACTCTATATAGATAATGTCATCATTATAATTAAAGTATATGTATACATGTATATGTTAAAGAATAACTTATATAGTCATACATATGGATAGTTTCAAATGAATGAGCATATTACTTCAATGAAGAATTTTAATTCGATAAAGGAAATTATACAAAGAGATACTTCTAATCTGACATAAAGTGAAGATAGAAGTCCAAGTCTATTAAAAAGTGATGTTTAGAATCAATTCAACAAGACTAGATCATGGATGGAGTAAAGAAGGCCAAATGTAAATATTGTCACAAGATATTAGTAGGGCGTTCAAAAGGTGGATCTTCTCGTTTAAGGAGATATTTGGGTTTGTGTAATATAAAGAAGATCATATCAAGAGATCAAACATTTTTTACTCCTAACCTAATAAGAGGGAAGAATGAAATGACTACTATGGCTTATGACAACAATATATCAATGTTTTTTATAGCTAGTATGATTATTGGTGATGACCATCCACTCACTCTAATTGATAGCAAAAGATTTAGGATGTTTCTCACCTCACTACAACTGGCCTTCAAGATCCCAAATCGGAATACCTTTAATCAAGATTTTAAAAATGTTGTCAAGTATTAAAGGAAGGTTGTCATCACAACAAACATGTGGATAGTCGATAACTAAAACAAAGGTTATATGCAGTGATGATACATTATATTGACAATGACTAGATTGTACATAATAGACTACTGAAGTAAATTATGTTCTTTAATATTATTACATTTATTTTTTATTATGTTATGATTAATATTTGTTTACATTTCTAAATGGTAGGTTCATTTATGTGCTAACACTACACATAAGCGAAAGGTTAGAAACTATATTGATCTATTGTTTAATAGATTAGAATATTGACACCAAGTTATCTACTATAACAATCGACAATTGTAGCACGAATGATGCATTAATTGAAAGGTGAATAATAAGTTATAGGTTAAAAGCTTGTTGGTTAGTGGGAAGTTATTCCATTTGCATTGATTTGCACACATTATGAATTAGTTTGTGAAGGACAGGTTAGATATGATAAAGGAAGTAGTAGATTTGATTCTGGATAATGTAGTATATTGGAGTGCAACACCTAAAAGAGTTAAAAATTTTGAGGAGAATACACGGCAACTATCCATTTTGAGGATGAAGAAGTTGGTATTAGATTGTCCTACTATATGGAACTTAACCTTCGAGATTTTGGAGTTGACAATCCTATATGTTGAGGTGTTTACCAGGTTGAGACAAACGATCCTTAGTACCTATAGAAGAGCAATGGGAGTTGGTTAAAGAACTTTATACGAAGTTGGAAATATTTTATAATACTGCTAAATTATTTTCGGGAACAAAATATCCAACTTTACATAGTTACTTTACCAATATGTATGAGATCAAGAAAGCTTTGTTTAATTGGATATTTGACTCCAATAAGGTGATCTTGATTATGGTAGATCAGATAACAGAGAAGCTCAATTCTTACTAGCTAGTACATGGTTAGACATACTATAGTAGTCATATCTATGTTGGAACTGAGATACAAGATGAAAGGAGTTAACTTTATATATAACATGTTATATGGTGATTGATCTTAAGAGCATGTTGATGCCATTAAACAATTTTGGTATAATTTCTTTAATGATTTTCAAATTAAACTAGACAAAATTTAGGATCATAGTAGTTCAGGTTATTCAGCTCTAACTTCAAGTTTAGGTTCAGTATCATCTTCTAAAAGCAGTTTGATACTCTCATTTACACAATTCATGAAAGCAAAAAGGGCAGGGAGTTCTTATAGTATGATGGAGTTGGAAAAATATTTGACAAAAGATTGCGTGGCTAAAGTTGAAGGTGTGGAGTTTGATGTATTGTAACAGTGGAAGATCTATAGAAATAATTTCTCGATCTTGCAAGTAATTACACGAGACTTGTTAACAATTTCATCATTTATTGTTGCTTTAGAGTCTACTTTTAGTATCAACGGTCTAGTTATTGGTCCTTATCATGCTTGCCTTTATCCTAGTACTGTGCAAGCCCTTATGTGTGCCCGAAGTTGATTTGATGATGAAGATATTGAGAGTAAAGTCTTTTCTTTTTGATATATCAATTCTGTCTATTTTTATAATGTTATGTTATCTTTTTTTTTAATAACTTCTACATTAATACAACTACAGGTATTGATGTGGAGGTGACAAATCATTCAACTAAAAAATATTTTGATAATATATTTGATGATGAAGGTATATCTAATTGTTTATTTATTATCATTATTTACTTAATATTCATTTAATGCAATTATTATAGTACTAGATATTATTTATATACTAATTTTTTTTACATTCAGATCATGTTCTGTAAACTATTGATGATCTTAATTATATCGATTCGCTATCTCCTTTCCTATACTATAAGTTTATTATCTTTAATCTTTGTTTCTGGAATTACTTATTTCTCATGCGATTGCATTAGTTTTTTATAATTGAAGATATAATTATTTACTTTACTTTTTTGGTAGATTCACAACTTCAATATCTACTTTACAGTTTCCAGTCTCCATCATTAGTTAATAATTTCATTTCAACATTTTGTAAATTGTATCATTAATTTTGGATAATATTAGCATGATGATACTCTTTTGTTTTCATGATATAATCTTTTTTGTTCACTTCTTTTAAAAATAAATTTAGTTTCAACTTATTTATTTTATAATTTTATGTATGTTTAAAATATGTATTCATTAAAAAGAACTCATTTTTCATCAAGTAATTACGCTAATTAAATGAATGTTACATTTCTCATATATAATATAATTTTTTTGTTCACTTCCTTTAAAAATTAATTTAGTTTTAAATTATTCATTTTATCATTTTATGTATGTTTTGATAAAATGAATAAGTTAAAACTAAATTCATTTTTAAAAGAAGTAAACAAAAAAGATTATATATGAGAAATGCAACATTCATTTAATTACATGAGTCTTTAAAAATGAATTTATATATTTCACATATAATATATACATTCACTAAAAAAAACTCATTTTTTATTAAGCAATTGTACTAATTAAATTAATGTTACATTTTTCACATATAATTTTTTTATTCATTTCCTCTTAACATGAATTTATTTTCAATTTTATCATTTTATATACGTTTAATATACAAATTCATTAAAAAAAAACTCATTTGTCACTAAGAAATTATGCTAATTAAATGAATTTGGGATTTCTCATATATAATAATTTTTTCACTTCCTTTAAAAATGAATTTAATTTCAACTTATTAATTTCAAATTTTTATATATACATTTTTTTAAAAATAAAAATATTTTCACAATTAAAAAAAGGGTCAAGCCAAATCCTGAGATCGGCCCAGTCCACTACCAAGCCTAGCAGGAACATATTAGAGGTAGTGATTTGAAACAAGTGAAATAGATTAAGAAAAAGATAAAGTAATTTTGAATTATTCTATAAAAGGCAATGTTATGAATATCGCACCGAATTTGGTACTAGATTTGATTTTGGTATAGTACAATACGATATTAGTATCAGCCAATATCGGATATTGTTTTGAATATTTTTAAAATTATAAAATAATTTATAAAATTATAAAATTGTAAAATAATCCATCAATAGATTATGTTATATAATTTTTAATTTTACTTCAACCATGTCTCAATAAATTATAATAACATAAATTTTATATAACAACCATCTCTTTATTCTTATTAATATTATTTTTCATATATTTCTCATATAAACAATAGTCATAATAATTAATATAAGGAAAGATTGTTTAACTCTATATAAACTAAAAATAATATAAAGTAAAAATATATGCATTTACAATAAGTGAATTTAATTTCAAATGCTATGTTTACATATTTTAAAAGTTATTATCATATTTACACATGCATACACGGAAAACATATACATTATTAATATGAAATATATAAAAATTTAAAATTATTAAATATATTTTAAATTATGTTAAACTAATATATTTAGTTATTTATTCTGTAATCACTTTGTATACGTCAAACTACATAAAAATTTATTTAGTATATGTTTATTTTTAGTTTTTATTATTTATCAAATAAATTATAGACAATTTTGTATAGTCATTATTTTTATATATAAATAATTATTATTTTATTTAGAAGATATTTTAAATTTAACACAAATTTAGTTCTAAAAATGCACAAGGCTCTCGCTTTGCGAGAATTTAGGGAGGGTTATAATATATGTAGCCTTTCCTTTGTATTTTTACAAAAAGGTTTTCTTTGTGACTTGAACTTGTGACCTTATGATCACAAAAAAATAACTTTACAGTCACTCACTACAAGAAATTATATTTTTAGTGAAAGCAAAAGTTGTCACTAAAAGCAATAATATTAGTCACAATTCTTAATAGTGTCCAAGTTTTGAAGTCGTCACCTCCCGTCACAAATACTTCCATCACTAATGAAATAGTGACTAATTTAGAAAATTGTCACAATTATGCGACACTTTTGTTACAAAAGTGCCGACACGAAAAATTGTGGAATGTGTAACAAAACTATATGATCACAGTAACTTTACATATTTATGACAAGTTTATCGTCACAAATAATATAAAGTAGTGACGAATTAAGTCGTAATAGTACTTTATTTTATTGTGACAAAAGTACCGACACTAAAACCTATGGAATGTGTGATAACACTATATGGTCACAGTAACTTTACATATTAATGACAAATTTGTTAACACAAATAATATAAAGTAGTAACGAATAAAGTCGTAACAGTACTTCATTTTATTGTGACAACATTATCGCCATTAAAATAATTGAAAATAGTGACAATATTTGTCACTCGTGCTTTTTTTATCAGTGTTTATTACTTCTTGGTCACTAATATTTTAAGAAAAAAATGTCAACATCATTTTGTCGCAAAAATGAAAATTTTTTCTTACAAAAAATATTAATTTGTTTATTACTGTCACAAATAAAACTATCAATTAAATAATATAATTGCGTTATCAGTAAAAGAAAATTACATCAGTGATCATTTTTTTCTAATAGATTTCGTCACAAGTATGAAAGTTAATGTTACAATAATGTTGTCACTAAATAAAGATCATATGTTACAATAAATTTATCACTAATTTGTTCGTGTTTGTCACATCCTTTGGGCAATCTTCCTTCATATCCTCTCCAGCTGTAAGCCTTCTGTAGGGATCTCTGAACAAAGTGACTGCATATTCAAAAATATAGGGAAGGACCAATGAGAAAGGGAAAGCATTCACAAACTTGGACAAAATAAGGGACAAAATAATACAAGACTAAACTCACTGCAAACAGTACTGATCATAATAAGGTTGATTGCATCATTACTTGCAGATGGTATTAGGACATAAAGGATTACACCAGCAAATTGCAACAGAATAAGATTTAAAGTCGTTTTACATCTTATTCATTCAAAATATATAAGCTGTAAATACAAAAGCAGCTAGAATTCTTAAAATGGCATGCCTTTGTTTTCGAGTTTACTGTTCTACCAAGGAAACAAAACTTTACAGAATTACAACTATTCAGAACAAACAACATTAAGAAACAATCCACAATTTTCCAAGTTAATCAAACATTAATAACCAAAGATATTTAAACATGCTTCTAGTTATATGACATGGAAACATTTACCATATCATGTTTAAGTTATTTTTAACTTAATTTTCCTAATATGGGATACATGTTATCCATAACAAAGACAACTTCTACTAGTTCCACTTGATTCCAGAAGAGATTAACTAAAAGTTTTCTATTAATTTCTAAAAAAAAATACAAGGCATGCCCTGTGTAATCAGATCTTTCGCACCATCACTAACCCACTAGTGCAAGTTTCCCAAGGTATTCAACACCATCCTTTTATTGCTAACTTTAATTCTCGATTGTTACTTTTATAGATATTTATAAGCTTGATTTCATACACCAACCTATATCTTTGTCTATCTAGTTAGGGATAACAAGGGAAAAACATTATCCATACAGCTAAACAAGTGAAGCATTGCCTAACTGATGATGCTTTTTTTTCAAATGAAAGTGAAATGAAACATTTATTATAATGATGCTAGTAAGACCTGAGCATATACCCAAAAAAAGCACATGCAATTAAGGCCACACCAAAACAAAATATTGACCATTATATTACAAACTAAGGGTTAAAAATAATCCCATCCAAAAATGAAAATCACACATTTCCATCACATAACCCGGCAAGCAAACCCAATCATCAGAAAGCTTGAACTAAACTTCATGGAATGGAAAGGCAAAGCAAAACGTGGGATAAGTTTAAATTCCACCTAGTGGTAAGGACAACTACTTTAAATTCCAAATAAAAGTTATGGATAAGTTTATCAATTGATATGTAAAATAACCTTGCATCATTGGGCAACATCTTGAGCTGTAACCATGGCAGCATATGGTGAAGACTCGCCTCTGTCAACTTTAACCTTCATTCCACCTATTTCAGAAACCAGACTTAGAAATAACGTATGAATGGAATTATGAACTAGATAAGTCACAACAAATAAATTCACATACGCCTAAACAAGTTTTCATTTTTTTTAATTGCACAACAATTTGATTCACAAGCATGTAAATTTATAATCAAACAACCATTAATGAATAATATCTTTCAATAGTTTCAGAGTTAAGACAATAAGTATTTTTTTAATAAATAGAATAATATTATAAATAAGATAAGATAAAATTACTTATCAATAATACGTACAAAGGTTTCCCTTCTAGAAAGATCACTTACATAATGCAATTTCTGGGGAACCAGATCAGTTCACAATTGAAGATCAACTATTGGACAATACTAAAAATTGACAAAGATACCTCCATCACTTCGATGAATGTGTTAAATGAAGCATAGATATGAGCCACACCATAAACATTCTCACCATCCCTCATTGCAAGTCTAAGAGTTACATTCTCTTCCTTTGGTTCTTTAACTTTTCTTCTTGACTATAGATCACGAGCAACAAAATAAGGAATGAGCAAGTCAACAACCAATACTACTTTTGGATAACAAACCTCAAAAAGGCACAAGATATATCTTCAAAAAGGATAAAGCAATCCAATATAACCATATAAACTCAAACCATCCCTATGAACTACAAGGAAAAGATGTAGAAAGCTAGCATTCACATACCTAATAAGCAACAAGTTATAGCAAATTTCAAGAAAGCGAAACCTCTCACACACAATCTAACTTCAACAAGAGGAAAAATCTAATGTGAAAAAAGAGATTAATGGTAATAAGAGATGTAGATAGAGTTACCATGGCTGTGGAAGCGAGAGAGCGAGAAAGAAGGATGGAATCAACCTTTTTTGCTACTAGGATATGGAAACCCTACTAAACGAAGTGCTGGATCTATTTGACACCTATTGTTAAATGTAGAGGGCAACTAGGGTTTTACTTTTGGGCTAAGATGTTTAAATAGAAAACCAAATTTCAAGTCTAAGTACAAGAAGAGGCCAAAATGAATTGAAGACGAGGCTCTCATTCTAAACCCTTATAAGGCATGGCAAAAGGGCCGGAGAGAGTAGGGGTCGATCTGGGCTGGGCCTGGATATGCCGGGGCGGCACTTTCCCTGACTCGATCCACTATCGTCCCTACATTAATTAAAGAAAAGGAGCAAATTTTGTATTTTTTAAGGTAAATTGTATCAAATATCCTATTTATTTTTATTTTATAATAATAAATATAATGACTTATAAAAAAAATTATAACTATTATTGATAGTTAATCTTGTCCTATTCTTTTTGTAAATGTAATACCCACCTAATCATGTGGCAAGGAAGCTTTATCAAAATACTTTCGTGCTTCCTACAATAATATGAGATCACTCGTAGCTAAAAGTCAGGACTTTTTACAAATACAATGTACACAAGAAAAACAAAAGGTAAACAAAAGCAGAGCAAATGACAGACAGAGAGTTCATAAGAAGCACATGGCATCTGTCAATTACGTTAAAGATCAAGCTTATGTGGAATTCTCTACGTCCCCAAATCACAGATAACATATTTATTTCCCAAGAATTAGAAATTATAGACCAAAAGACTGTTCATAAAATAGACAATTATACCTTCCTCTCTAATTCTCACGCCTCAAGCTCTCGATCGCCAATATACTCGCACCTCTGCCACCAATTTCAACAATTTCTCAAGCAACTAGCATACCTGAGCATCCTTTTAGGCCTTCACACAAGCGAAGACTACGGACAATTGACGGAGGTCCTGTTAAGCGAGGGCAAGTTCCTGTTTGAGCGCGACGTGAGTAGTAATGAGGTGTTGGTTGTCAAGGAGTATGGTTTGGATCTTGTGAGGTTGGATGGATATGTAGTCCTCAAGGATAATGGAGGGGTGGTGGTAGTGGTGATCGCGATGGTCATCGGTAGCTAGGCAAAAGGGAGGGACTACTTCTCCTAGCTTCGATGACTTGGGTGACAGATGGTGGCTCTCAAAAACCCACGCGTCTTAGTTTTAAAGTTTTAGTCTCTCCCACTGTAATTAGGTTCATTTATTCTAGTTAATTAGGAATTGCCAAATTACTCGTAACATTTATTTAAAGATAAAACAAAGAAAAAATTAAGAATAACTCTAATTTTAAAATTTGAGTACAAATGTTAAACCGTAACGTTGTATTGTTTTCAAATTAAAATTTTAATATTTATAAACCTTTAAATTTAACTCTATGAATGCTTGAACACTTGAGAATACAAAGTACAAACTCCTTTCGTTTTTTTCTTGGTCGTTAAATATGAAGGAAACACTCTTTAACTTAGTGTGGAACTGGGCTTTTATAAGGTTTAAGGCTAATGCTATGAAATCAAGGTTAATAATTAATCATTTTAAATTTAAATTTATAACTAAATTATATATAGGATATTGTCACTAAAATTACCAATAGTAGTGCGCATAGTGATAGTTCGGTTGTTATGACAATATTACACTAACTAATTGAATTTTTATTGATAAAAGTTTTTGTTATAACAAGTACATAGGCTTTTAGTAACAAAACTTAGTAATAAAAGAAAATTTGACACTATTAATATATTAATAGTGACGATTTAATTGTAAAGATACTAAATTGTCACAATTCTAATTGTATTAGTGACACAAAAATAAATCATGACAGTTAATCCAAACAATAGTGTCAATTAATTGTTTTGTCACAACAAACCTCGTATCCGTGATGAAATAATACTTAGTCACAATAACATTGTCACGAAGTTACAAATAGTAGTGACCGTAGTTATAGTTTGGTGTTTGTGACAATATTAAGTACCTATTAATTAATTGAATATATATTGACAAAAGTTTTCCTCACAACAAGTAAAATATTGTGTGATGGTAAACTGTTTCGTCACAACAACAAAAAAATATTAGTGATCAAACTATATTTTGTTACAACAAATATAAAATCTTAGTTACCAATATATGTTTTGTCACAATTACAATTAATTCTTGCCAAAATTATTTTGGCGCCAAATTTCATAGGCTTTTAGTGACAAAACTTAGTGTTAAAATAAAATTTAACACTATTAATATATTAACAGAGACAATTTAATTGTGAAAGAAACTAAATTGCCACAATTACCATTGTATTAGTGACAAAAATATAAAGCATTACAGATAATCCAAACAATAGTGTCAATCAATTGGCTTGTCACTAAAAAAATTGTATTTGTGATGACAAAAATAGTTAGTCACTAAATTACGAATAGTAGTGACCATAGTTATAGTTTGGTTATTGTGATAATATGAAGTAGACACTAATTAATTGAATATTTATTGACAAAATATTTTGTCACAACAAATAAAATATTGTGTGACGATAAACCGTTTCGTCACAACAAGAAAAAAATATTAGTGATCAAACTACGTTTTGTCACAGCAAATAAAAAATATTAGTTACTAATATATGTTTTGTCAAAATTACAATTAATTCCCACCAAAAATTTTTTAGCGCCAAATTGCATAGGCTTTTAATGACAAAACTTAATCATAAAAGAAAATTTGACACTATTAATATATTAATAGTAACAACTTAATTGTGAATAAATTGTCACAATTATCATTGTATTAGTGACAAAAAAATAAATTATCACAGATAATTTAAATAATAGTGTTAATTAATTGTCTTGTCACAAAAAACTCATATTTGTGACGAAACAATAGTTAGTCACAAAAAAATTGTCACTAAATGTCTTAACTCTTGTAGTGACTCCAAGGCTCACACTTAATGAAAAAGTCAATACCTACCAATACTATATGGTACAAAATTTTCTCATTGGATACCATTTAAATAACATTCTCGGTGTTTTGTTGGCTATATAAAGAATAAAGACTAGATAATTCCTTAATATTATATTAAAAATAAGTAAATCCTTCTTATTATTTATACTATCAGGTCACATCTAAGTTAAATATTAAATAAAAGGGTGATTTTTACTTTAATATTTTATAAAAATATTTAAATAAATTTTTATTGTTATCTATGTCATCACTTTAATATTTTATTCAAGATGTAATGAGTATCGTTTTAATAACATTAGAATAACAAATAGTGCTAGAAATAATAATAATGACTTAAATGTTTATAAAATGTTAAAATACAAACCATAGCCTTGATTTTAGATAAAATTATGCTTTATATAATTAAGTTTCAAAGAACGATTAAATTGTAGGAATGACAAATGATATGAATTTGGTTTCGACCCATTATAAAGTTCTCAGTTTATGCTTGGGCTTGTTTTTAAATTTTAAATCTCAACCTGGCTCAAACCTCACGATTTAGCCATTTTTTATGTGATGCATTTTCTTTCATTAAAAGAAATATTTCTTAACAGTAAAACTAAAAAGGGCAGGGTTTTTTTGTTGTTGCAATTACTATGGATCTTATTGCTCTCACTTGACTAGCCACAAATGTTAAATATGGTTCTTTTATGCATTTACTATGTTAAAAACAGTTCAATTATTTGGTCATACAAAGAAATTCCCACTAAAATCAACATATTAAAAAAATTCTTTCATATAATGTCTAAGTAGAGCCTAAGTTACTTATAGCAAAAGTTTTTGAGTTACAGGAATTAGATTAGAGAAAAAATAGTTTCTCAATTAGCTAGAAATAAGATAGGGTACTAAGAACCTCTCCAAACCCTCTAGTGTAATTTATATTATTATTGTTGTTGTTGTATTTATAAGAAAATTTCTCAATTTTACATAAGAATCCTACCATCCAGCCCAATTGAGCCTTTAGTCTGTGTGAAGAAGGCTTGAAAGAGAGGAAGACCCGTTACTTGTATGATGCATTTTCTTTTAATCTAATACATATTTCTTATGAATTTACTATAATTTTTGGTGCCCTTATTTGGATGAGGACAAACTCTTGATGAAAATTTCGTTTCGTTGTCCTCCCCAATACCATACAAAAAAATTAGGCGTATTTTTTATGAATTTAAATTTTAAAATTAACTTAAAGTTAAATTTCAAATACCTATAATTTATGACTCGTGACTCTAATAATAAAATAAAATAATTTTATATTTATATTCCACTAATGCCAGTATATTTATATTTTTTCTCATGGGAGAGGAATTGAGGAGCGAAGTGTCGCAGAAAGTAGCAGAAAGAGGGCAATGGCTGCTGGCATAATGCTAAGAATGGATACCACCGTGTGGGCCACACGTGCGGGAAGTGACCCGTGGGAGTGAGGGCTAGGGATTAACATTGTTAACAAACACAAGAATAGGAAGACACGTCTCCACGGTCAACATTTGGTGGCAGGATATCGTCCTCGTCTTCCTCACTTAAATAAATTACATTTACATAGACACCAACTGAAAGCACATTACCGTGTGCTTACCTGGGACCCCCCAACTCTGGCTGCTTTCTAGCCTCGTACACATCTATCCCAGGAAAGATGCCTCTTCCTCCTTACCTCGTTTTGCAGTTTACCCCACAATCATAGATTATGGTTTTATATGTTTTCTGCATGCTTCTTGCTTTAATTTCTTCTGGTTTGTTAGGATTAATGTTGATAGAGGCGTATATTACCAATTGCGAGTAATGTTGTGTTTTCTTTGAACACCAATTGTTTCAGAAACTAAACCATCGTCAATTTAGTGAAAGTACTCTTACCGCAGTTGAGAGACGTCGCATTTTGGTTTTTCTATGTACTAAATTGTTTGCACTAGCTGATTCAACAATTGAGAAAACCACCCTGAATAATTCTGAAACTATAAACCGTAATTGCAGATCATGCGAACTCAGACAGTATCTGAGACTGTCTCAATCAAGGTTGTAAAAGAAAGATTTTGAATTTGGTCCTACACTCCTACTTAATCACAGATTACGATAGGCACATCAGTTGTATCATTTCACGTTCAACATGTTAACAGACATTTTTATATGAAAATACAATGACCCTTTCGGAACCCAAAATATTCTAACATTACACCGCCACTTCTCTTTGTCTCTCGTCATCTCTTTTAAATGGCCTGATAGTGACAAAAACTTTCAGCCATTTTTTTTCTTTTCACCTCCTCACATCCTTTTGCGCTTCTTTTCCTTCCACTACTTTCTAACAGTATCCATGTTCTGAGGCTCTACTAAGTACATGAAGTAAGAAGATTGACAGATTTGATTCTCATTCTTTACAATATTTGTCACAGGATTATATGTAGGTTTCTCGAAAAAGGAAAGAAAGGGAAAAAAGAGAGAGAGAGTAAAGAAAAACAGGGTTGGGATCGATGGGAAGAGTGAAGCTTCAGATAAAGAGAATAGAGAATACAACTAATAGGCAGGTCACCTTCTCCAAAAGGAGAAGTGGAATTATCAAGAAAGCTTATGAGCTTTCTGTTCTTTGCGATGTTGATGTAGCTCTCCTCATGTTTTCCCCATCTGGGAGATTGAGTCTCTTCTCTGGAAACAAAAGGTTTGCTAAAAACCATGCCCATGTTTATCTAATTTCGTCTCAACAAGCAAACAGAAAAACTTAACAGCAGTTTTATGATGGAAGGAATGAAGAAAAGCGATGCTCTTTGTATTAATTTAACTCAGCTAATCTGTTCCACGCACCATAGGTTAATTGTTTCATTGCTTTTTTGATCTCTTGAAGCATTGAAGATATCCTGATGCGTTATGTGAATCTTTCTGAGCATGAACGGGGAAGGTAAGAGATTTTGATCCCAATAGTTTCATTTCAAGAGAAAGTTTCCCCTTTCCTTCCATCATATTTTTCTTCCTTATTGTGACTTACGAGCATCTGATCATACGTTCTATGGATAATAATTGGTTATGAATCCGTTGCGTCTGAAAAGACTGCAAAATCAAAAGGTAAGCGCTCTTTACTGTGGGTTACTTATAATTGCAGCAAGTAAGAAGACTAATTCGCGTCAACCATTTCAGTTTCTGCAAAGGTCTCTCAGTAAGCTAAAAGCTGAAGGCGATCGAAGTTATCAACCACCAAGGTTAGTACTACTATTCCCTCTTGGAATTGAATCATCAAAATTGTATCCCAGTATGTGCTCGATATATTTAGCCTATGTGGTAATGGCTAATACTAATGTGTAATACTTCCTCTAAAGTTATTCTCTTTTCTTCTTAAATATGTGAAGCAGTCCTGCGGACAATGATTTTCAAGTTGAGGTAATCCCTAGTAGCCCGCAGAAATAATTCATTGGAAAACTCAGGTTTTTGCAGCACCTGTTTCTCTTAAAGATCATCATGTTTTCAGGAGCTTCAACAAGAAATCGGCAGACTTCAATCCCAAATAGAGAAGATGCAGAAAAATTTAAGGTATCTTTGATTTGCAAGTAAAGTGGTAGAAACCTGATTATTGCCAATACTTGTGAGAGCGTATGGGAACTACTGATCACAACAATACATCAAAATCATCTTTCTTTCAGGATATTTGAAGGCGATTTTTCCCACCTCTCCACATTGTATGAAGCCGAGTACCAGGAGCAGATCCTTGAGGAGACTTTGAAACTTGTGCGTATGCACAAGGTAGTGTCATGAGATCAGTTTAATATTGTTTTTTCATATGCTTTCTTTTCCACCTTTACTCAAGACTGTTTTGTGCCTTTACTTGTATCTAAAAGCAACTATGTCTGTGCATATGATCGTCAACAGCAAGTTTTGGAAGAGAAGAACAATTTTCCCAGTGCACCACTACCTTCACGGGTATTTTTATTTTACATATTCTGAGCTATCTGAAATAGATGCATAATTAGGAAAAAATAGTTAATTTCCAGGCTGTTATGACAAAGGATCTCTGACTATTTTCGCATTTGAGCCGGGAAATGAATCAGGCTAGCATTTCTGCAAAGACCTCAGAAGTTAATGGTTTTGTCCAGGAGACTCCAAGCAATATCTTGGATTGGCTTCCACAAAGAGACACACAAGTCCAGATCTTGAACTTTTTGGATTCCAACGGACTTCTTCCGAGGTTCTTACTTTGGACTTACAGCTACTACTTGTAATCCATATTGATATTTCATCTGATGAAAGAAAACAAATAGATTCAAGTCCATTGCATGTTGCAGAGATCAGGTCCAACATGTAGCCGAAATGCTACAGCCTCCTGAAACCCTTCTTCCTGGAGAAAACATTAATCTTGACGATCGCACAAACCCAACATGTGGATTGGAAGACGACAACAATCTGCGACGTCCAGAGTTCGGACAAGTTATTGGCGTCAACTTGTCCCCCTGGATTGATTTTTGTCCAACAGGTACATCATTAACATGAATCATTTGGTCCAAACATTCTCAGTGAAATGGGTGGCCAGCAGTAAAACCCTAATAAACATCTTCTTGTATCCTTTTTGGATGTTCTTGCGGATTGATCTGGTAGATTAGCATGGAATCCTGACGATGATATTGATTCACAACTTGTTGGCAGGTAATATCCCGATTACAGCATCGCAACGACAAGAAGGAGCTGTTGCTCAACTGTGTCAGTCCCAGTTTATACCAACTATCTTGAAGTCCAGTCAACATCAGTCATGAAGAATCGAATCAGTATCTGCTATCTAGTTCTCTCCTACCCTTATATTTACGTAAGATTCAATATGTCTCCCCTCATTTCACGTGGTAAAAGACGCGCTTTTGTGGTGAAACCCTTGGATGGCGACATGTACATCTAGGTGTTGGGATGAGCTATTGTCCGTGATCGACCTCGCTAGTTGGCTTTTGTTTCAACTATAAGCTTGAACTTATTTTAACTTTTGTTACATAAATTTCAGTAACTATAAATTATAAAGGGATTAAGTACATATTTCTCATTTAGTATTATCAATATTAAATACAAAATTATTTTATAAAAATAATTTTTTTAGTACTATTTATAATAATAATTTAATCAAATGTATATAAATTATAGTTTAGGTTTAGGGTGATAACTTATTCATAAAAATATTTTAAGAAATTAATTTAACTATAAAAATCTACAGTTCCAGAAAACGCGGAGATGGATGTTGATAATATGGCGTCCAGAGTGGCTCGAGTAAACATTGAAGAGGAAGAAGACGACGTGAATGTGGATTTTGAGGGCCAAGAGAACGATGTCACCACACCTAAATATGACCTGCGCTATGCCCTTGTAGGGCGGTTCTTAACAGAACGCTTTATTAGATTACAGGAGATGAGTCAGATTTTGGCAGCCAACTGGAGACCGGGAATGGGAGTCGCAATTCAAGAAGTTGCACCTCAGAGGTTCTTGTTTCAGTTCAGCCACGAAGCTGATATTCGGAGAATATTAGAGGGTGGTCCATGGGCATATGATAACCATGTTCTTGTGTATGAACGTGTTCGCCAAGATGAAGATCCTAGAGGAGTGGTGTTGAATCAGTTAGCATTGTGGGTACAAATTCATGACCTACCAGTGGGTTATATGTCTGAAACGGTGGCCAAAAAGATTGGAGAGAAGCTTGGAACATTCATGGAGTCGGACCCGAATAATTATAATGGCTTTACAAAAGAGTTCATGAGAGTTCGAGTTAAACTTGATGTAAACAAGCCATTGAAAAAGCAACTCAACTTGAAGAAGGGAGGAGGAGATGGAAGTTCTTGGGTGTCCTTAAAGTATGAGAGATTGCCCACATTTTGCTTCCAATGTGGTATCCTAGGCCATGGTGAAAAATTTTGTAGCCTCAATTATAGTAATCCAGAGGGCATTTGCATGAGAAAATTTGGTCCGGAACTTCGAGCTCAGCCTCGACGATCGACACAGCTGAAAGTTGGCGAGAAATGGCTGAAGAGTGCGCCGTTGTTTGTGAGCTCCAATGATGGTAAGGCGCAATCTGGGGAGGATGATCAGGAAACTCAGAAAGGCAAGTCTCCTACAAGGAATGAGGTTGGTAAGAGTAGCGCTGAAAAAGGGAAGCATGTGATCCAAGATAGTGCGAGATTGGTGGGAGATAAAGATGGGAAGAGCAATTCAAATAATGAGGTTAATGGAAAGAATATTGGGGGAATTAATTTAGGCAATATGGACTCTATGGAGTTGAATGACACTGAGGAGGTGGATCTGAATGGGGGGGATGCAAAAAGGAAACGTGTGGGCCAGGATTCAGTGGGCCAGGTTGCAGGTTCTTCTGCGAATGAGGGCTTTTCTTTTGTTGATTGCCCAATTTCAAAAAACGAATTTTCGGCGGGTTCTGCTGGACAGGCCCGCCCGTCCCAATGAGTTGCTTAAGTTGGAATTGTCGAGGTTTGGCTGCACCTCGGACAATTCCTATGCTGACGGATATTGTCCGGGATAAAAAGCCAATGTTTATTTTCCTTATTGAAACAATTTGTACGTCCGAAAAATGCGATGAAATAAAAAATAAAATTGGGTATGATTGTGTTTATTCTATGGGTAGAATTGGACATAGTGGAGGCTTGGCTTTATTTTGTAGGAGTGGGGTGTTAACAAAACTACGTAGTATGTCCCCACACCATATTGATATTGAAGTTATATTTGGCCAAGAGGAGCCATATAGAATGACAGGCTTCTACGGCTATGCAAATCGGAATGAACGCCACCTTTCATGGGCTCTCTTAAAACAGCTTACGCAGGAGTCGAACCTTCCATGGGTGATTTTGGGTGACTTCAACGAGCTATTGACGCAAAGCGAGAAGAGGGGGCCACGCACCCATCCCCAGTATTTATGTAACAATTTCAAACAAGCTCTTGAAGAATGCAACCTCCGGGACATGGGCTATGTAGGTAGTCACTTTACATGGGAAAAGTGGCGGGGCTTACCAAATTGGGTGGAGGAAAGATTAGACCGCGTTGTGGCATCTCCTAGCTGGCTGGACAGATTTGGCCAATCAAGGGTGTTGCATTTAGCTCAATCTTCTTCAGACCATCTACCCATTTTATTAGAGCTTCGACAATTTACACAAGTGGGTAGGAGAAGACCTTTCCGGTTCGAAAATGGGTGGCAGAAGGAGGACGAATGTGAGAGAATTATCAGGGATAGTTGGGACTCAACTATAGGCTTACCTATCAAAGATAGGTTGGCCAAATGTGGAGCTGCGTTAGAGGAGTGGGGGAGAGGATTTCTTGGAAAACTCCGACGTGATATCAGTTGCCAGAAGCGACGTATCGAGAAAGCAAGAGGAAGACGGGACCAG
>JAOQMS010000032.1:137211-153085 GCA_027563885.1 Erythroxylum longipes | reverse complement strand
TCACAAAGGGGACTTTCAACAAACACATAGAAGGCAAGGAGCTTAAAAGAAATAAAAGGAAGGGCTTTAGAGAGATGCTAGAGTCTCTCTCTCTTCATTCTCAACCGTAGTCCGTATCTTCAATGCTCCGTCTGTAATCACATTTGTGTTGTATTAATTATTTACTACATTTGTATGAGATCTGAACAACGTGTTTTCTGTTTCTGGAAAATAAAAAAAGTTAAAAAACAAGGTTTCGTGGGGCTCACCATAAAGAGACTTTTGGTTGTATTGTTGTAAAGCAGAATGTTTAGCGGTTAAAATGTATGGCAAACTGTGACTCTTTGTTGAAAAGTCTTTAGGCATTTATTGTTGGGATTGACATAAAAAAAATTTTAAAAACAAAAAAGGTTGTAGATGGTTAATTATGTTTTGGGACTTATCATTTTTAAACTATTATAATTTGGTAATAAAATTACAGTTTTGTCCTTAAAAAGCTTTTGGCTTTCAATATTAAAGTTAAATTCTAAAATTCACGCATACTTACTAATTAATATTTACTGTACAAAAAGTTTGTTAGTCACCAAAGTAACCTTGCTTGAAAAGATATTTAGATATTTAATTATGTATTTTTGCAATTGTTTATATTATATGATGCTAATAAAGGACATAATAGATAAATTGAACAATTGAGATTATTAATTATAATGTTAGGAGATCACCCAAAGGTGGATCATTGCTTATAATTAATAACATTAAAGAGACTTATCGACCTACTTGGTAAATATGTTTGTATATCCAAAGATAACATGCATACTAGCTTGAGTTGATTGTCTATCAAAGTATGTATATATATGTTGTTAGCATCGTTATGGATTAAGGAAATGTGTTTAAGTATCACCCAAAGGTGAACTTAAATATATATATTAAAGTTTATTATTGTCTGAATCTGTTAATTGTACTCAAGGCATTAATGTGTAAGTTTGTTTTTATGTTTGCAGTTTCTAGTAATTTATTAGCTATGGGCAATGGTCTAATCAAGTTCAATGGGCTAAACTATGTCGATTAGTCTGAGAAAATTTAATTTCAATTAGGTATTATGGATAAGGACTTGACATTAGTTGCAGATAAGCCTAAAATCATTACTGAGACCAATTCCCAAGCTCAAAGGACATATTTTGAAGCTTGAGAAAAGTATAATAGGTTGAGTCTAAACTTGATGCAATTGACAATGGCTGAAAATGTTAATCCATCAATGCCTCATACGAACAATAAAAGGGAATTCATGATGAAAATTAAAGAGTACTCACAATTAGACATAACTGACAAGTCTATTATAGGAAGCTTGATAAGCGAATTGATGACCAAAAAGTTTAACTGGTTATAACTTATCCATGATCATGTAACAGGCATGTAAAATTTGGCTACAAAGCTGAAATCAATGGGCATGGATGTGAGTGAATCCTTCCTAGTACAGTTCATCATCAACTCACTTTCTCCTGAATTTAGTTAGTTCCAAGTGAATTACAACACTCTGAAGGAAAAATGGAACTTTCAAAAAATCAAGACCATATTGGTGCAGGAGAAAGGGAGATTAAAGAAAATGATGGAACACTCTGTTCACTTCATAGTACACAAAGAAGCTAGCAGTAGAAAGGCAAAGCCAGGAAAGAAGAGCAACAAGAAGGACAAAGCCCCAATGAATGTTAATGAGGGACAAATCCATATAGAGTAGTGTTGTTTCTTCTGCAAAAAAGTTGGTAACCTCAAGAAAGATTGCCTTAAGAGAAAGGCTTGGTTCGAAAAGAAATGTAAGTACTAAGTTTCAATATATTTTGAATTAAATCTTATTGAGGTGCCCAATAATACCTAGAGATTAGATTCAAGTGCAACTACTGATGTGTCACATATTATGCAGGGATTCCTTTCGATCCAAACCATAAACAGAACTGAAGAGTATATGGGTAATATAATGAAGACACAAATAGAATGAATAAGGACATACAGATTGATCTTAGACACTGGTTGTATTTTAGATCTTGAAAAGTGTCTTTATGTTCCTGAATGTGTTACAAATTTAGTTTCTGTTAGTAAGTTGGATCAGATAGGTTTTAATTTCAATGTTGAAAACAGTGTTTTTTCTTTGTGCAGACGACAGTACTATTATGGTTCTAGTACATTAATATATGATTTGTATCGTTTCAACCTTGATGTTAATTATTTAGAATCCCTGTTTCATGTTGAACATAATATTGGTAATAAACGTAGTGCACATAATGAACACTCTGGTTACTTGTGGTATCAAAGGTTAGGCCATATATTTAGAGATAGGTTGATGAGGTTAGCGAAAAGTGAAATCTTACCTCAACTAGATTTTACTGATTGGGACGTGTGTGTGGATTACATTAAAGGCAAGCAAACCAAACACATATTTAAGAATTCATCCACAAGAAGCACTGAGTTATTTGAATTAATACACAATTGATATATGTGGCCCATTTCATGTCTCATCTTGGAGTGGTGAAAAGTATTTTATCACCTTTATTGATGACTATTCATGTTATTGTTATCTCTATTTATTGCATAAAAAGTCTCAATCAGTGGACATTCTTGAGGTGTTCATTAATGAAGTCGAAAGACAGTTAGATAGAAAAGTGAAAGTCGTAGGTTTAATAGAGGTGGTGAATATTATGGTAAATATGATGAGAATGGATAATATCCAGGTTCATTTGCAAAATTTCTTCAAAGTCGGACATTTGTACATAATATACAATGCCCGGTACACCACACACCACAACAAAATGCTGTAGCTGAAAGGCGAAATCGTGAAATCTTACTCTTACAGATATGGTTAAGAACATGTTAACTTATACGAATGTACCTTTATCTTTATAGATGTATGCATTGCAGACAGCTACATATTTACTTAATAGGGTTCCTAGTAAAGCGATTCTTGTGACACCTTATAAATTGTGGACAGGTAGGAAACTTAGATTTAGGCACCTGCATATTTGGGGTTACCCAGCCGAAATAAGGATTTATAATCCTCATGAAAAGAAACTTGATGCAAGAACCAATAGTGATTACTTCATCGGTTATCTAGAAAAGTCCAAATGGTATATATTTTATTGTCCTAACCATGGCATAAGAATAGTTGAGTCTGTTAATGCTAGGTTCATTGAAAATGGACAAATCCGTGTGAGTGGGGAACCATGAAAGGTGGATATTCAAAAGATTCAGGTGGAAAATCCTTCACCTAGTCTCTCTTCTCAAGTTGTTGTTCCTCTTATTGTATCACAGTCACGCAACATATCGGAACAACAAGTTAATATTCCAAATCCACAATAAGTGAATGCCAATAATTAACTAGTAAATAATGTGCAAGTCATAAATGATCATATGATTCCACAAGGAATAATATTGCAAAGGTCTGTAAAGGAGAAAAGACCAGCTATATCAGATGACTATGTGGTGCATTTACTTGAGCATGAGTGTGACTTAAGCATTGATAAGGATCCAGTCTCATTTAAAGAAGCCATGAAATGTAATAAATTTGAAAAGTGGCTCAATGCTATTAAAGAAGATTTAAAATCTATGGATGATAATCAAGTATGGGAATTAGTTGAGTTACCTGAAAGCTTAAAGCAAGTGGGTTGTAAATAGGTCTCTAAGACCAAAAGGGACTCGAAAGGTAATATTGAAAGGTACAAAGCCAAACTTGTAACCAAAGGTTATACTCAAAAGGACGGTCGTTATGGCATTGGTAGCTAATCATGATTTAAAGCTTCACCAAATGGATGTAAAAACTGCTTTTCTGAATGGTGCCTTAGAAGAAGAAGTTTTTATGGACTAACTGGAAGCTTTTGTAAATGCAGAAAAAGAAAATATGGTGTGTAAATTAAAGAAGTCAATATATGCTTTGAAACAAGATTCCCGACGTTAGTATCTTAAGTTCAATGATATCATTACCTCTTATAGTTTTGTAAAGAATACTGCTGATAGGTGTATCTGTGTATCTATATGAAGGTCAGTGGAAGCAAGTTCATTATTTTGGTATTATATGTTGACGATATTCTTTTAGCTGCTAATGATTTGGGCTTGTTACATAATGTAAAGAAATTTCTCTCTAATAATTTTGAAATGAAAGATATAGGTGAGACATCCTATCTGATTGGAATAGAAATATTTCGTGACAGGACAAAAGGTTTGTTAGGGTTGTCTCAAAAAGGATATATCAGTAAAGTATTAGAGAGATTTAGGATGAAAAAATGCTCAACAGGGGTAGCTCCAATTCAAAAAGGGGATAAATTTAGTGAAATGCAATGTCTCAAGAATGATTTGGAACGAAAGGAAATGGAATATATTCTCTGTGCATATGTAGTTAGGAGTTTGATGTATATTCAAACTTGTATTGGCCGGATATTAATTTTGCTATTGGAATGTTAGGCTGATATCAAAGTAATCCCGGATTAGACCACTGAAAAGCTACAAAAAAAGTTATTAGGTATTTACAAGGCACCAAGGATTACATGCTCACATATAGGAAATCATATCACTTAAAAGTGATTGTTTATTCAGATTCAGACTATGTTGGTTATGTAAACTTAAGGAAATCTACCTTTGGTTATCTATCCAACTAGCAGGAGGGGCAATTTTTTGAAAGAGTGGAAAGTAGTCTGTCATTGTTATTTTCACTATGGAGGCTGAATTTATGGCATGTTTTGAGGCCACTATTCAAACATTGTGGTTGCGAAACTTTGTCTTAAGGCTAGGTATTGTCCATAATATAACTAGACGGCTAAGAATTTATTGTGATAATTCCGCAGATGTCTTCTTCTCTAAAAATGATAAGTATTCTAAGGGTGCTAAACATAAGGATTTGAAATACTTGTTAGTCAAAGAAGAAGTGAAAAAACATAAAGTGTCGATTGAGCATATTATAACTAATCTAATGGTAGCAGATTCATTAACTAAAGGATTACTGCCTAAAACATTTACTAGCCATGTTGAAAGGATGGGCATTTTAAAACAAAGTTGTGAATATAATTTATACCGATTTTGTTACTAATAGTTTACATGTTAAAACTCATTAATACTAGATACTATGTTGAATTATTTTTAAAAATTATAAAATAGACTATTATTTTCATATAATTAAAATTTAGACCTTTATTATGATTAAAATAATAAAATATTTTAATTTTTGATTCAATTGCTCCCTTTTTTTAAATTTACATAATAATATTTGACATAATAACTATTTGAAAAAAATTTATATTTTAAAATATTTTAACGTCTTAATTTGTAAATTTGACCTGAGGTTTTAGTGTATTGACCAATACTGACCGATACCTTTTTTTCAACTTAAAACTCTTTTATACAACTCAAAATGGTAATCTAATGTAGTAAAAGTTAGCTTTGTACTATTTTTCGATTTGTACTATGCAAAATTTGTGAGATAACTCATTGGTTATCTTGATAAAGGATTCTATGGAAAAATATTGGTTATTATCCACAATACAAATGTAATATATATAGCTATCTTGAAAATGGCCAACTTTTTTTAGAGTTTGGATGGAAACTATATGTATAAATTGAAGGTTTAATTTTGTAATATTAGCTAAAACTACAAATTATATCAATCGAGTGTACATCACTTTAATTTATTACAAATGTAACTTATTTTTTATTGTACTACTAATGTTACTGATGTGAAGCACCATGTAACCAAGTTTCATTTTATGTTTATAGACACGTAGTATAAAATAAAATAATTAATAAAATTTATGTTTAAACTAATTTAAATAATTGAATGGTATCTCTCATTAACTATTTAAAGAATTAAAAGTTTTTTTTAATGTCATCGTCTTATTGAAAAATCTTCCTTCCTCATTTTTTATGTGCTTGAGAATTCACCATCTCTTTGAGTCGCAATTTACTTTATGCCCTCTTCTCCTTTTCTTTACCTCTCACATTGTCATCTTATTTTGATAAATTGTCATTTGATTCATCTTCTTGTACTTAACACTCTTCCAATACCTAGAGAGCTCCCAAAATCTCATTATATTATCACAAAATTTTTCTCTTGTTATCTTTGCTCTCTTTCTAACATAAAGATTAAAGCATATGATAGTATAATAGTCTATCACCAAGTGCCAAAAATTGAACAAAAGAAGTTGTGATTTGGATCCAAAACGATGTTAGTTTTCCAAATAACTTATGTAACGTACAAATATTAGATATTCAAATCAATATTAGATTATAGGCCTACGACTCCCATGGGGTTTGACAAACTATCATAATGGTCATTAAGAAAATTAATTTTTCTCATAAAAGCAATGTCATTTTTAAATATGGCAGTACAAGTGGAAAAATGTGCCATGTACCAACGATGTCATGTGGGTTATTCAACCTGCACAACTTTTAACTTCATGTGATGTCACTTACCATACTCTACACAACGTTGCATGAAGTAAAAGAAGTAATAAGGTCTAGGACTGTTTCTCCTAAATAGAAGCAGTAGGGATAATATTATTTAGAATGAAGAGTTCATCGATGAATGAAGCTAGGGATCATCGATTTTGAAGTTACAAGATGAGAAATCTTTAATTACATTTGGGGAAAAAATCCTTGTCATTAATTCAAGCAGTGAAGAGGATGAAAAAATGCAAAAAAGCGTGATGTAATGGTGATCATACTTTCCTTCTTGAAATTCATGATACCTTTACTTAATTTGGTACGTAGGTTGAAGGGATACATCCACTAATTGGTCTTTTAGTGGATTGTATTGTTTCTATCGCTAAACAAGTTGTCAAAAGCATCTTTTGCTCCTTGTAATAACAATTGATTAAAACCAGTATGAAAATCTTATCAAATTTGTTTTCTTATATACATTTGGTTTCATCTCATCAATACTTAGCTAATTGGATTCTTCACAAATCTAGTAAGGAAATAAATAGTTGGAATCTCTATAATTCTCTTGTGTCTTTTACTTTTTATTGGATTGTGATTTTATTATTTATAGTTGTTATGTTGTCTACTTTTTAAATGACTTCTGTTTTCCATCTTCTCCTTATACTATATTGTGATAATCCTCCAGATTTTGTTGTTTCTAATTTTACTTCTGGTTCAAGATTTCTATACCCTAATATAAGATATACCTTTAATGTTTAGATGCTTTAAGGGCATATAAGAGAAGGTACCTTGGTTTGTTCATTAGGAGTTAATTAAAGCTCTTGAAAGTTAATAACATGATCATTTATACAAAATTTGAATTCTCTGTTCTTTATTAAAGGGATTGGTTACTATACTTATTAATGGTGGTTATGTGTAAAGGAAAACTATCTTTGTATGGATTCTTAAATATTCTTTTAACACTACCAGAATAATTGTTTCTTAAGGTAATAGAGTATCTTAAATATCCTTATTAGATGTGGATAATTCTTATAACATGTGATAGTGGGAAAAGCTTGGCTTTCGTGTGCATTTCTTCTTATCTCTCATCATTTTGATGTTTGGATTTCTGAGTTTGACTCTTACGTAATACTCAAGATCATGTGGTAACTTCGAACAATTATTCACCTACATTATTTATTGCATAGATTACGTTTCTAATTTGTCTATCATATAAAATTATGATCTATAAGATCTTACATGCTTTGATTTTTAAGGTATCTTCTCTGTTTTTTTTAATGATAGAGTGGAATGAAAAATCAATTGTCATTGTTTATGTTTTACTAGTTCTTAACTCTGTTTATGGTTAAACTATTCATCGTAGTTTCTCGAAAGAAATGTCTAAATGTTTTTAGTCAAGTACTGCAATGAATATTAAAAAATAATGCATTTATAAGCAATATATTATGAAATCATGCATTTGTAAACAACATATTTTGAATTAGTGCTTAGCAAGTAGTTTCAATCTAGCAAGTATGGTGTATAGTCATGGGATAAATTATTTATTACTAAGAGCTAGGTACATTTTAAACCAGTAGTAAGTTGATCATAAAACAAATTAAGTTAATTGAAAAAAGAAAGAAAAGTAAGAGAAACATAGATATGAAACAAAGAACTTAAACATTATTCAATAAATAAATACTAGAATTGAAAGGTCTGTTAGTTTAAGACTTGAGTTTATTGCTATATTTATATTACATCTCTTACTTATTTGTGCTAAAAAGTTAAAGTTAAAGCATTCAATAAGTATATTTATAAGGTTATGCTTTTGATATTAGATCTTTATATAAGGATTTATGTTTTATCTCACTTTCATATCTATTTGCAAGAACAATGGATACTGTAAATATAATAGTTATGTAATACTTTATGCATAATTACATCAATTCAATAGTATATTGAATTTGCATATATTCGGTAGTACAATTACATATTAGATATTATAGCTACCATTTGAAGAATGGTTAGTACTTCAAACCTTAGAATTAGGTTTGAGTGCTTCTATGTTAAATGCTTTAAATTTAAACCAAAAATGGTATATGAATGTAGGGAAAGATTGTTTCGTTAGCAAGGTAGATAAGATTACATTGGTTAATTTTAAGCTTAACATTAAGAGGTTAGGGTATGGAGAAGCCTAGGATTTTACTTATAAATTCCCACATAAGTCCTTTGAAGACAATAATGTGAGGAGCTTAGTAAGTGCAATTAAAGCAAGAAAAATGGAGATGGTATAGGTGTTTATGGATAAGGAGAAGTATCCAAGTTATGCAAACTTAGTGACTCTAAGGTTGATATTCCAATTAAGGTAATTAAGAATGATGATGAGGAGGTAGGTTTAGTTAAAGCTACATTTCCACCTATTAAGTCAGTTATATATCTGCTAATTCTAGTACCCACCGATATACATATAGATGCTCTTATAGATTTACCAATTAATGCACCCTGAAATCCACCAATTCTAGCAGCCTCTGAAGTTGAACATGAAGCATCAAATGATTCAAATGGCCCATCATACAATGAAAGACAATCAATAGATATAAGTGATTTAGGATATTCAAGTGAAGATATTCCTTATGATATCTATAAATGTGATATAAAAGAAGAGTTACCTGTCACAAGTGAGTGGTGTACTGATGTTGAAAATATTGACTTAGGTGATAATAAGATTGATGATGATGATGATGATAGTGGTAGTCCAAAAGGAAGTTATAATGACAAAGGAAGAAGAATCCTAAATATCTTACTTTTTCTCTTCCAGTTTAGGTGATGGAAAAGTTGTTTTGAAGTATGAAATAAATATGTATTCTATTGACATATTTGCTAAGTCTTTGAAGAACATAAATATTTAGATTAGATATGACTATGTTTATATAAATAATGAAAGGCCAAGAGTTATTATAAAGTGTAAGATAGGAATGCATTCAGATTAAGATATTCAAGGACTCTTAATCTTATAGGAGACCATTTGATTGTATAGAAGTTAATTACTAGTGGATTGCTCGTAAGTATTTAGCATACTTCAGAAACTATTCTAGTTGGCATATCTTAGGGTTAAAGGAGGTTATTTTAAGAGATTACCTTTAATATATTACAAACATCAAAGTGTATAGAAATAAGAGGTGTGTCTTGTATTTGTTGATGGAGATGAAAGGGAACAATATAAGAAGTTAAGAAGGTATTTTTTTAATGGTGATGGATTGCAATAGGTATAGTTTGTTGTACATCAAATATCCTAAAAGTGTGTTTGATTCATACTACATATGCCTTGAACAAGTAAAATCTAGGTTTGCCAATGCTTGTGAACTAATAATATACATATATGGTTGTCATTTGAAGACAAACTATGGTGGGTAGCTGCTGACATCTATTGGAAAGGATCTAAATGAAATATATTTTCATTGGTTTGCATTATAGTAAGAGTTAAGGATTAAAAAGAGTTGGAAATAATTTTTAGGATGCCTACTTGATGATATTACCAATGATTGATCATAGGTATTCATAAGTGGTAGATAAAAGGTAACAAAATGATATATTCTTAATGTAAATGTAATATTTTTCCTAATTTTTTGCTGACCATATCTTAATCATACGATGTAGTCTATAAGAACTTTTGAGCATGAGTACACACATTTGACCATTATTATTACTTTAGGTATTTGTTGGCCAATTGATAAAGCAAGTATAAATTGTCAGCCATTTACAAGGACCAGATGTGGAGTATTGCTTCAGATTGTACACAGTAAGGTTATAAGGGGCAAATGAGTAAGATGGAGAGTGTGAACAAGGATGCCCATAATTAGTTAGAAAATATTCCCGAGAAGAGATACAGTAGATTTGCATTTGACAGAAGATGTAACACTGTTTTGTTGTCAAACAACATAGAAGAGTGTTTCAATGTGTATTTGAAAGATACACAGAACAAACTATTCTTGACTTGCTCAGAAGTAATGAGAAGAGCTACCTTAAAGAGATTTCATCAAAAGAAGCAAAGAAATGTTGCATATAATAACAAGATATGTCTTAACATAGCATCAAAGCTAGAGAAAAATAAGGAGACTACAAATTATTTGGCTCATTTTACAAGTAATAATATGTTTTGCATTTAATAACTATTTTCTTAAATATTACTAACAATTTAGCTCATTTATGATAGATGGTGGAAATTTCAAAATGGAGCATTGCATGCATGACCGTTATATAATCAACCTTATAAAAAATGAATGCATGTGAGGTAGATGGGAGTTAATTAGGATCCCTTATAGCCATGTCATTTTAGTGATTATTTTGGAGAGAGGAGATCTTGAAGATTATGTGCACGAGTACTGCACCAAGGAGGCATATATGAGAAGTCACCAAGGAGGCATATATGAGAAGTCATTGGAATAGCATAAATCCAGTATTAGTTAAACAGCTCTGACCAATACCTGGAGAAGAACATAGACATGAGATCAATCCTCCCAAATATAATAAAAGAGCTAGATGGCTAAAAAAGAAGAGAATAAAGGAAGTTAGTAAAAGTAAGAAGGGAAAGATTATTTCAACAAGGACTAGTGGCCATGTAACTTACAAAAAATGTAAGCAAGCTGGACATAATTCCATAAGATGTCAACATATGCATCATTGCCATAAGAGAAATGATAGTAAGCTTATTTATTTCATATTAAAAAAATTAGAATTTATGATAATAAAAATTGATATTATGTATGTAGGGTCAGGTACAAATGTTTTCTCAAGAAAGCATTGTAATAGATGCATCAAAAAGAAAGGGAAAGGAACATGTTCAAGAAACTAGAGCAAAGAAGAAGGCAACCAAAGTTAGAAGATATAACATCTCAATAAGCTTAAAAGCAAGAGAAGAGGTTGGAAAGTAAAAAAAAAAAGAGTAAAGGAAGTGTATAGCTTGTAGTCCATTGTAGTTTTGGAACTTATGTAGACATTTTGGTCCTACGTAATTATAGATGTCTCGCTTTTATTAACGGACAACTTATGTGATCCTATGTATAAACTCACTTTTGTATATTTTGTTGCATGCAATTATGACATCATATGCAAGGAACCATTTTGTTGATTTTTTAATTTATTGTCTACTTTTGAATTTATAAATCGAATTATGTGTATGTAATTACAAAAAATGTGCAGGAAATCATTTTGTTGATAATTTGTTTTTAATTCATAGGCATGTCTTTGTATATATGTGCATAAAATAAAATTAAAACTTTTTTTATTAATTTAATATATAATGTCATATAAAATGTTGTAATTAAAAAATTAAATACAACTCTCCTCATCCCCATTGCTTTTATATAAAAATACCAATTGTAGCACTCTACATATTCCAAGACAATTGCATCAAATACCCAACTAAGTTTACTATCTTTGCAAGTAAGTTTACCATCTCCCTTTTGCTTATTGCATGGCATGTTCTTTTCTTTTAAGACATTTATGACATCTACACTTCTTGGAGTAAATTTTTGGTCAAATTAGTCAAGAAATTGAAATATCGCTTTCCCCGTAATAAAAAAGATAAATAGTCATTTATTTATTACAATCCCTGTAATATATAAGATATTATGCATAAAATTCATCCCATATTTTGGACATCTAAAGAATCTCTTTGTGGAGTTCTTTGATGTCCAAGAAGTCCGTAAATGAGTCTGCAATCAACAATTGCAATAATTATGGACATATTATTGTACATTTGTTATTGTTAATGTTAATCATTCCATATATCAAATTTAACAAATTCTTGCAAATATTCACCTACCATATTACCAAAGTTAAGAATATAATGCAAAGTTAAGAAATAACAGTGATAAACAAATTAAGAAAGCAATAAAAATGGAGAGAAACATGTAAAAGGGAAGGAGGAGGTTGAAGAGATAAAAATATTTAATATGTAAGCGGTAGTCAAATATTTAATATGCAAGCAGTAGTCATTTATAATAATTCCTTAATTAATAATGTACAAAGCATTGTAGTTGCATTTTTCACAAATTAATGAACTTAGAGAATATTTTAGATATTTATGTCGAGTTACACATGATACTATTATGAGGTTCACAAAGTCACCAAAAGAGATTTTGGAATTATCCCATGACATGGAGTTGATTCATAATAGTCCCACTGTTTCATATCAGTAAAATCTCCTTAAGCATATCATAAAGTTGAGTTTTGAGCTTATGATTCTTGTTAGCCACTAGAAAATTATCAATTACTCCTTACATTTGGAAAAAAAATTTACTTGCAGGCTTTCTCTGATTAATAACTTTTGGCCACAGTAAAAATTTTCCACCAGAGCATAAAATAGCTATCAACTTGGTTAGGGTAAAGTTCTTCATTTTTTATGGATTCTGCATATACTAAGCAAAGCATAATCAATTGGCTTTATAGGCATTGCCTTTTTGATATCATATGCTCGTCATCCAAGACTTAACAAATCAAATATACAACTATGAACAACTTTGTTGCATTAGTCCCATAATAAAATATGCCACCATCATGTTGTCAAAGTTGGAAAATATATATATCTATCAAAAACCAAAAAAGAAGATCTCATAATAATCCAACTTAGCTTTCAAACATGATTTAAACTTATTAAATTTAATGTAAATTAATATTTAATATAATAACAATAAATTATTAGTTTTAGTCAGATTTAATTATTTCAGTTTGAATTTAAGAGTTGAGATGAATTGTCGTGTAAATAACAATTATTAGTCCACATCTGATGTTCATATTGTGTGTGTTTTGTTATTATTTTTAACTAAAATCTACTAGAAGATTGAAATATAAAAGGGGTTTTTCGATAATTTTAAATATAAGGGGGAATTTTCTAATGTTTCTTAAACTACAAGGGTGATATATGTTTTTTAACCTTATTTTTGCAATATTTTCTAACACATCTCTTCTTAGGAGTCTCAATTAGTTAGGTACCTTCTCTTTATAGAAGTATCCACTCCACTAATACTAAAAAGGTTTCTCAATCATATTTATTTTGACATTTTATTTGAATCTCTTCTTCCATTATTGTTAACCCTTTAATTGTTAAAGTTAAAAAATGATATTACTAATTAATTATTATTTAATCTTATACATAATTCATTTATTCATTCTATCATAGAATTCAGATTTTTTATGTAATGTTTTACATCACCAACGTTAATAATAAATAAAAAGTAATATTTATAATAAATTTAAACTTTAGATATTATTATAAATTTGAGTAAAATTTTAAAAATAATTTAAAATAATTATTATTATTATTCACTTGAAACTCTAATTTGCTAACTTATTATAATTAATTTATACACGGATTTAAGGGCATCAACATATAATGAAATCTTACAAATTTTATACTTGTATACTTGCTATTGTTTTTTCTAGCATAAATAATTCATTAAGTGGTGTAAGAGGAGTGTTACATCACTAACTCATAAAGATAGCCAATTATTAGGTACAAGAGAAAAATTAATAGTGCTCAATGCACTGTTTACTAACTCAGTCTAATAAGAGACCAGATGTTCACATTAGCTCTTGCTTTTAAACAAGTTAGGGATTTAGTTTTTCTAGCTTCCTTGTATAGGGCTCCTGCAGGCGCCCTGCTATTATTGATGTTAATGATTCCAATATCAAAATTCAACAAATTCTTAACAAATATTTACCTATCACAGTACCAAATCATTTTGTAGCCTTTTGAATCAATACAAAGTTACGAAATAACTGAGATAAACAAATTAGGCATAAAGTAACAAAGATAAGAATTTAATATAAATGATACATTGAATTCTTTGATTGTAGTTTCTAAAAGGAGATAAATTAAGAAAAATTGAAAGGAAGCATAAGTGCTTATTGATCATAAGGATTCGTTGATTTACTAACAAATATAGAGGTAAAAGGGAAGGAGGAGGCAGAAGAGACAAAAATGTTTAATATGAAGGTAGTAGGCATTAATACTAATTTTTTAGTTAACATTTATACTAATTTCTTATTTAATAAAAAAAGCATTGTAGTTGCATGTTTCACGAATTAATGAAATTATAGAAGATTCTAGATGTTTATTTCGAGTTACATATGATTACGTCACTAAATAACATGAGTGGATTCTGGGAACTATCCCATGATAACAAGTTGATTGATAGTAGTCCTATTATTTCATATCAATAAAATCTACCTAACATATCACAAACTTAAGTTTTGAGTTTATGATTCTTATTAGCCACTATAAAATTATCAACTTCTCCATATATTTGAACCAACTTCTATTGGCAGGCTTTCTTAGATTAATAACTTTTGGTCGTAGTAACCACTTACCACAAAAGCATAAGATAACTAGCAACCTGGTTAGAGTTAAGTTATACATTTTTTTAGATTTTGTATACTCTAAGAAGAGCACAATTAGTTAGCTTCATATACATTTCCTTTTTCTTTTATCTCCTTTGTTATTCATCTAAGACATAACAAATCAAATATACAATTATAAAATCCTGTATACTATCGATATGAAATCAAATGGATCAAAGACATTTTTAACATTAAGCAACTTAACACTTTTCATTGTTATTCTAGTATAAAATGATACAATCATATCCAATCAAACTATAAACTATAATTTTAGGTTCAAAAATATACGCACCAGGATATAGAGGATTGAAACAAGATAGTATAAGGAGATGATAAAGAAAATAAGTCATTTAAAAAGGAGATAACATAATAAGCATGAATAATTAAAAGGATCACTATCCAAATCAAGGTAAAACAAACAAGAGAATTGTATAATTTCCTTACTAGAATTTTGATGAAACTAATTAACCAAGTATTCATGAGATGAGACTAAGTGTATAAAAAAAAATCTGATAAGATATTTAGAGTGTTGTTAATCAACTATGATTTCAATATGTAAAAGATGCTTTTGGAAAGTTGTCTTATAATAGAAATAGTACATTCCATTAAAAGAACTACCAGTAGAAGTATCCCTAACGCCAAATAACAACTTTTGGCTTAAACCTAATTACCAAATTAAACAAAAGTATGATGAATTTCGAGAAGAGAAACATGCTCACCAGTACACAAAGTTTCTTTGCACTTTTTCATCCTCTCCACTGCTTGAATAGATGATAAGTTTTTTTCCCCAAATGTAATTGGAGATATAACTTTTGTAGCTTAACAATCGACAAACCCTAGCTAGCTTCACTAATTGTTGAAATCTTCATTCCAAATGACATTGTCCTTGTTGCTTATATTAGGAGAAATAGTCCCAGACCCTACTACTTCTTTTTCGTCATATGAAGTATGGTAAACTACACTGCATGAATTCAACCCATAAGACGTTGTTGTTATGCTTTTAATGTTGAGTTCACAAAATATTGAATGCTTTTAATGCTTATTATGCTTTTGTCTATGTCATTTTGGTTATGCTTTTATATTTTCTTATACTTGTTAAATT